>JAAGNO010022406.1:84519-106668 GCA_033439905.1 Ceryle rudis
AGCTTTTCCAGGAGGATGCTGTGGAAGACTTTGTCAAAGGCTTTGCTGAAGTCTAGGTAGACCACATCCACAGCCTTCTCCTCATCTACCCGATGGGTCACCCAGTCATAGAATAAAACCAAATTGTTTAGGCAGGACCTTCCTTTCCTAAACCCATGTTGGCTCGGCCTGATCCCCTGGTTGTCTTCTATGTGCCAATTGATGCCACTCAGGAAGATCTGCTCCATAACCTTGCCAGGCACCGAGGTCAGACTGACAGGCCTATAGCTTTCTGAATCCTCATTCTGGCCCTTCTTGTGGATAGGTATCGCATTGGCCAAGCTCCAGTCATCTGGGACCTTCCAGAAGTATCTGACTTACCAAAGGCTGTGCTGCCATCCAGCCAGACCTGGACAGGATGGAGAGTTGAGCAGAGGGGAACTTAATGAAGCTCAACAAGGGCAAGTATAGGATCCTGTACCTGGGGAAGAATAACCCCATGCACCAGTACAGGTCAGGGGCTGACCTGCTGGAAAGCAGTTCCACAGAGAACTACTTGTCCAGCAGGACTCCCAGGTCCTTAACTGTGAATCAACAATGTGCTCTTGTGGCCAAGAAGGCCAGTGGTATCCTGGTGTGCATGAAGAAGAGTATGGCCAGAAGATCAAGGGAGGTTCTCCTCCCCCTCTGCTCTGCACTAGTGAGGCCACATCTGGAATACTGTGTCCATTTCTGGGATCCCCAGTTCAAGAGAGACAAGGAACTACTGGAAAGAGTCCAGCAGAGGGCTACAAAGATGATTAGGGGACTGAAATATTTCTCTTATGAGGAAAGGCTGAGAGACCTGGGGCTATGAAGCCTGGAGAAGACAGAGGGGATCTTATCATTGCCTATATCTAAAGGGTGGGGTGTCAAGAGAATGGGGGCAGTCTCTTTTCAGTGGTGCCCAGTGACAGGACAAGGGGCAACAGACACAAACTAGAACAGAGACAATTCCATCCACCCATTCATGAGGAAAAACTTCTTTACTGTGAAGGTGATGGAGCCCTGGAACAGGCTGCCCATAGAAGTTGTAGAGTCCTTTTCTCTGAAGACATACAAAACCCGCCTGGACATGACCCTGTGCAACCTTCTCTAGGTGAACTTGCTTTAGAAGGGGGGTTGGACTAAATGATCTTCAGAGGTCCCTGCCAACCCCCGTCATTATGTGATTGTGCACGAGAGACACTGATTTGTCCAGACCCTCCACAAGAAGTCTACAGTTTATCAAGCATTTAGCAAGTTACAAATCTCAAATCCTACTCCAGAACTTAACTCTGTGATCATCTCAGACTGATAACCCTTTGGGGATATATCCTTTCCTGTCTTCCAAGCCAGCCCGCCGTCTGCGAGTTGTATTACATTTCACTTTGATATTTAATGAATAAAATGGTACACGTGTGTATATAGAAATGGTTACTTCAGCATTTCTTGAAAAACAGTGACATTTTCTTAGAGGATAAATGGAGCAATTACAGCCCACTTTCTATCCATGGTATCTTATAAACTATACCCTCAAAGTGCTCTGCTGATGCATTCCAGGACATCACATTTGACTAGTAGGAATTATTTACTGGTAGAAGTTACCATCAACAGAAATTATTTACCTTTGTGTTTTTGGTCACTGTTGTTCATTTGGTTACTAGGGAAAGAGACTTGACCTAATTCTTTATCTCAGCTCACTTCTCTCATCTGCTCTTCTTCCTTAAGAAGAAAAACACCTTAAATAATTAAGCTATCTAAAAGCTCGTAAGACCAGAAGGCAATTGCACATCACATAGCTTCACTAGCAACTGTTACACAGAAGCAGAGCCGAAGACTACACGAGAATTTCATTTCTAAGAATGCAGAAACCATCTCTGTCAAATGATTTAACGCTTTGTAATAAGTGCTCCCTCTTGATCATTCAAGAATTTCAGTGACATGCCCAGATCAGGACTCCAAACCCAGCTCTCCCGCAAGCAGCAGCTGTAGGATTTGGCACACTTTTTGCTATTTCAATTTCAACTCACGTTGGACATTAGTCCCTATTGCATTGCAGCAGCAACATGGAGCCCGGCCTCCTCTTCCAGCTCCCCAAACTGGCCACAGAGAAACAGGCTCTCCTCTCACCATTTTCCTTAGCTCTCTGTTGGTTGTTTGGGGTTTTTTTGTTTGTTTGGGTTTGTTTTGTTTTTCTCCAACTACTGTTTTTCTTTTTCTCACTTTTAATATAAGTAATTTTCTTACTTCCGAAATGGATGTAAATAGTTCTAGCATATGTCTTTAAAAGCCTCCGAAGAGCACTTTTTGTTGTAGGCCATGTACAGGATAGCTTCCATTCAAAGCGCACTGACCAGTTCATATACTCTTCCATTCTTCTCCTGTACATGCCTGAGGAAGACAACTGAGACACGGCTTTGCTCCTAGAAACCCCAAGAGATGCAAAGTGTTTCTAGATAAGCAGGGAGGGCTAAAAGGGGACCTACTGCCCACCTCAGCCACAGGCGGAGCAGTGTCAGCCACAGCCTAGCACAAGTCAACGAGGCAACCAGCAACAGTGTTAACCACCAAAATATAGAAAAAACCCCCATGTTCTTAAAGTTTATTTACAGTTAGTGTTCAGTATCCTAAGACCTCCCATAAACATGCTCCACATAGAATTTACAAGGCCTCCATAGAACAGTCAGAAAAGACAACGTAATAGTCATCCCTTCCAGAGTTAAAACACAGGAATCATAGTCCAAAAAAGCAAGCTAAAGTAACTCTTTCACCATAGCTATTTTCTAACATTTTGCATATATATAAAATAAATAAATAAACAAGGAGCAGCAGAGAAGTTGGCACTGTTTTATTTTGGGGTTTCTCCCCAGTGAAACAAAAAAAAAAAATGATGCTGTGACCTAAGGCTTCACATAGTGCAGGTATAACGACAAAAGCAGAAGAGATGTTTGAATTCTTCCTCAGGGCATGTTCTTACTCATTTTCTGTGCCAACGCATTTTTAAAATTTAACAGCACTCTTTTAGGCACATGAGAGTACAACTCCTTAGATGCACAAGAAAAGAAACTAAATCACCTTATGCTATTTTGTACACTCCATCTATCCTAGAAGGAAGGCTAACGACACACAACTAATTAGAGAAACTCCTCAGTGCATTCCATTGGCAAGCCTTCTCCTGTGTAGGAGGAAGACATTAGGCATTCTCTCAGAAACTACCATCTCTCTTACACTAACTAGAGCTACAATCTACTCTCTTTCAGTCCTTTACCCATGCACAGCTCCTGTGTAAATACCTGAGAGGAAAAACGCAACTCTAGTTGATTTCAACCACTAACTTCCTATACTGAAGTGCTTTGGTGAATATGACAGTCACCTCTGACCTTCAAATTCAGCTTGTTCAACAGAGTAAATTTCATTAAAAAGTGCTGATTTATTCCATGTAAGCTGCCGTCTTGAAGGAAGTCATAACATTTTCTGTGCTCAGAACTATGTAATTCCAACAGACATTTAAACGACATTACGACTGGATGAGGATGACTTGTCTACAACAACAGCACTTCAATCCAGGTTTATTTATTTTGGCCAGGTTTGTTCACACAGAAATATCCATGAAATTCTCATTTTGTGAATCATTGTACTAACATCACATAAAAAAAAGCATTTTTACAAGCTTACTTCATATGTGTTTGCACAGCAATGCAGACACAGAAAGCAAATCTTCATTTATATGTCTGGCCTCAGTTATTCAACACACCTCAACTACAGAATGCAACAAGCAGCTTGAAATCAACCTGCAAGCTGAGGATGTCTAACAAACTTTGTTCAAAACAAACTCATTGTAGCTGCAAATTGTTAGGAAGAGCAATTTGCCTCGTAAGTTGTTTGCTCTCCAGGCTGCCCTCAGCATTGACATACTTTTGATTATTTTGTTTGCTCTATTTTTGAAATACAGCACTCCTTCATATTACACTCTCTGGGACATCAAGATGAAAAGATGTTTCTTTAGTCTCTCAAAGCCATTGTTCCAGAAACTCAGGCTCCTCATTTGTAATGCTTCATATTGAATAAAACTTTTCCATGTTGGAAAGGTAACAGCAATTTTTTATAGAATGTATGCCCAAGCATATGCCAAGGTGCTGTTTTAAATAGAAATAATACTGTAGTTTTGACTGCCTATGAGCAGTTACATAAATTAGAATCATAGAATCATTTAGGTTGGAAAAAACCTTTAAGATCATTGAGTCGAACCCTAAAAACTGCCAAGTCCAACACTAAACTGTGTCCCGAAGCACCTCATCTACACAGCCTTTAAATACTCCAGGGATGGTGACCCCATCCCTGGGCAGCCTGTTCCAGGCTTCTTTTGGTGAAGAATTTTTTCCTAACATCCAGTCTAAACCTCCCCTGGCACAGCTTGAGACCACTTCCTCTTGTCCTATCACTTGTTACTTGGGAGAACAGACTGACCTCTACCTCACTACAGCCTCCTATCAGGTAGCTGTAGAGAACAATAAGGTCTCCCCTCAGCCTCCTTTTTTCCAGGGTAAAACCCCTGCTCTTCCTAAAAACCCTGCTCTTCCTAAGACTTGTGTTCTAGACCCTTCATCAGTTTTGTTGCCCTTCTTTGGACACCCTCAAACACCTCAATGCCTTCTTGTAGTGGAGGGCCCAAAACTGAACACAGTATTTGAGGTGTAGCTACACCAGTGCTGAGTACAGGGGGATGATCCCTAGTCCTGCTGCCCACACTATTTCTCATACAAGCCAGATGTTGTTGGATGCTTTTGGCCTTCTTGGACACCTGGCCTCACTGCTGGCTCATATTCAACCAACATTCCCGGATCCCACAGAAGAACACGAGTTAATGATTGTGAGACTTTGCCCAGATACTTATAGAACATTTTGTCTCTCTCTTCATTCTGGCTGCCTGGTCTACAACAGTCTCCTACCAGGATATCTGCCTTGTTGGCCTTTCCCCTGATTCTTACCCATAAACACTCAACCCTTTCACCACCACCATCAAGCTCTAGGCAGACGAAACTCCCTAATGAACAGGGCTACTCCACTGTCACTCCTTCCTGGCCTATCTCTTCTGAAGAGTTGTGCGAGTCATTCCACCATGTTTCTGTGCTGCAACTATACCACAGATTTCCATCTGCATAACAGCTTCCAACTTCTGTTTGTAACACATGATGCATGCATTGGTGTAGATGTATTTTCACCTTCAAGAAAGAAGGGAAAAGGAAAAGACCTTCAAGATCATTGAGTCTGATCTCAACCTAACCCTACTACTGTAACTCTAACAACCCACCACTAAACCATGTCCCCAAGCACCCCATCCAACCGTTTTTTAAACACATTCAGGGATGGGGACTCAACCACTTCCCCGGGGAGCCTGTTCCAGTTCTTAAGGACCGTTTCTGTAAAGATATTTTTCCCGATATCCAACCTAAACCTACCCTGGTGCAACGTGAGGCCATATTCCCTTGTCCTGTCACCTGTCACCAGTGAGAAGAGACCAACACCGCTTTCAATGCAACCTCCTTTCAGGTATTTGTAGAGAGCAAAAAGGTCTCCCTTCAGCCTCCTCCTCCCCAGACTAAACAGCCCCAGCTCCCTCAGTCACTCCTCATAGGGCATGTTTTCCAAACCCAAGCCAAGCTGGCAGCACAGCTTCTCCTTCCCTTGCAGCTTGTTGCAGCCACTTCTGTGTCCGGAATCAGCCATCCCCATGGATGTCCATGCTGCCCATGGCAGCAGGAAGCACCCCTATAATCCCTCCCTCCTGCACACGACACTGAGGTCTGGCAGCACAAGGAGGTGGGTACATGTGGCTGATTGAGTGTGTCAAGGGCTGAAAACAAAACAGGCAGATCTCTTCACAAAAAACCACAAGTAGATTAAAGTCATTAATAGTTTGGGCTGAACGCAGGTTTGTCTGAAATCCCTGTCTACTTAGTTTTTGTGAATTTGTTTTCTTCTTCTATTTTCCACCAACCAAAAAACCTTCTAAGATTTGGTGCTGCAAAGAATTAGACATAAGTAATTTCAGCTACATAGAGCCCAACTACACCAGCAAGACAATCTCTGAGGCTACAATAACTTGCAAGAGTGAAAGTGAGCACAGAATTGCTTCTTCATGTGGTTTACTTCTTCACTATAAATAAATAGATCTCTGGCTGGCTCCCAGCACTGTCAACCCAGTGCCTCCTAGCACTTTCAACTTATAATGCTCTGAAAGCATTATATTAAAGAAAAAAAATAAAAAGTAAAATAAGCATTAGAATTGTCATCGCCTCCCCCTCCCCCCTTTTTTTTCCCCTCCTATACACACACACCCCTCTCAAATTCTTAGCAATTTCTTTGGTTCTTTTTGCTACATTTTGTTCCACAGCCTCTTAAAAACTTTCATGAAAGCAGAGAACCCCATGCCATCCAAGCACAAGAACCGAGTCATTAAAAGAAGCAATCTGGAGAAAGGAGAAAGTCTGCACAGGAGAAAAGAGACAAAAGAAGGAGCAGAACAATGCACAGACTGAATGCTGCAACTAAGAGCAGAAGGGGCAGTTTTAGTATCATGACTGAAAACAAAGAGAAAAAGGGAAAGACTTTTTTATCTTTTGGGCCCAGAAGGGGCAAGACAGGTTTAAGGAAGTTTAATTCCATTTTTGAACGAGCAAAATCAAGTAAAAATATTACAGCATTTAATGGCTTCATTGTGACACTGTTAAGAGCACTGCTGTTGTCTGCCATGGCTGCAAGGTACAGCTGGATGTCACAACAAAACCATTCTGTCTGCCTGCTGCCAGCCAAGCACAATCAGTCCCAACTCCTTCAGTTGTCTTCCCGTTCTCCCTCTTCCCCCTCCCCAGTCACATATCCTTTCTTTATTGAATTACTTAAGGCAGGAGAGAAAGAAGGGGCATCTGAATCATGCCAAAGCAGGGCAGACAAGCACCAGAACAAACACAGGAGATAGGACAGCATGTGCAAGATTTTCTTTTCAGCAGCAGTGGACAAAAGATCAGCTTAGTAAGATGCTGGTAGATACCTCAAGTTTGCATATAAACTTCATGGAGTATAAAATCAAGAGGCATTAAATACAAAACTCCATTGGCTCACAAAGTCCCCAGGCAACAAAATGATGGAAGCTGGGACAGCACTTAGAAAGCTGTCTGGATGCCTGACTTTTTCTTGTAAATCCATATCCCAAAAATCAGCCCTCAGCATAATGGTTCTTATGTTTCTAATGGTGCTGCCACACCAAACTGTGAAGCTTCACACACAGCAGACTCCTGTAAGGCAGGACAAAGTCAAATTAAGCTATGACCCCCTATCCCTAGACATTTATCCACTCCCATGCTACCCCAAGGCAAATACCGGAATGCCAATATAGCCAATTCCAACAGGAAACCGTCTGTCAGTTTCAATAATTTTTTTTTAACCTGGTTTAAGATGAACCTTGACTGGTTGCCCCAACTGGGAAATGCACTGCTTTGTTGTGTGAAGACATCATCGCAAATGAGAGCACATGGGAACTATTTGTTACTGGAACAGTTTCTGGGAAGTAAAGCCACAGTACATTACTCAAAACTGAAACAGCAGGATTTTTTTGGTTTTGTTTGTTTGTTTTTAATAAAATGTATGTATCGGTTCCTGAAAGAATTTTAAGTTTAGCAAAAATACAAATTGAATAATAATTGTAAGCATAAAAAAAAGGAAAAAATATATTTTCTGTTAATGCAGCACAGTAACTATTCAACGGTTATACTTCTATGTAGTGGCTTTCTTATGCATAGGAAAAATATAAAAAACCCCATATTCCTGATTACCTTCCGAAACTACAAAAAAATAATTATTAAAGCTAATGAGATTCAACCCAGCCACACAGCACCAATATGAAACAAGATTATTGACTTTGTAGGCCCCATATTAGTTTGTATAGAAAGAATACATTAATCTTCTAAAATAGCGCTTTCTGAGTAAGCACCTGACCCTCTAAAACACAGCTTTATTTAGAGAACTGTAGCCATTAGGTTTACAAAATTAGACAGACTAAAGCACCACTGTCTAATGAACACATACAAGGGAAAGTGGTTTTGACATGAACATGTTTTACATCTGCTTTCTCATGCTATCCTCCAGCTCTGTACTCAAGTCCTAGACACGACGGCAGAATTGTTTCTCAGTAATGCAGGACTGAGAGCTGTTTTGGTAATACACAGGGCCTGTAATGCTTAGGTTCATTTTCTTCCAGTTCTAAAGCCCCTTTTTATTTATTTTATTTTTTTTTTAAGCAGTCAGTCATCATTATAATTTGAAAGTGACTGCAGTAATGCTTAAATGACCAGAAAATGCCAGGGAAAAAAAAATCATAGGTTCACACAGTACACGGTCAGGATATCATACAGTGGCCAGTAGCAAAATTAGAAGAGGATGCTGCAGAAGCCTGCCAAAATGAGGTATGAGTCTACTTTCTTAGGCGGGAAGAACTCTCATCTAAATCCACTGTAGGTAGAGAATGTCATCACCACTACGGAATTAAATCAAGCTGGCTTAGGAGTGGGGGCTTGAATCATCTCCGTGAGCTGATAGGAGAAATAAAAATCAATCCTGAAAACAAAAGCATGCCTACTCCTAGCTTAATTTAAAAACGTATTCAGCTATGGATAACTCTTTCCTCCCCCATCTCTTACTAGCTATTGCCTGGTTACTGCTTTCGCTTGAGATGGCAACTTTTTTGTTCTGAGACGTCATACAAACTCTAGCTGTGGATTTGTAAGACCACACAGGAGAACACAAATTCTATGATTTACTGAGAAAGAATCACAGAACAGCTCATCTTTCTGCAGCACAATAAACAGTAATAGTTACCTAGCAAGCACACAGAAAGAAACAACTGTAATGACCTCCACAGGTTAAAAAAATATCTACTTCATCAGCTTTAACAGCAACGCTTTTTAAGTTTCTGTGAATGATCAAGCAACCCTGTCTTTGTATTCCACATACTTTCACAGCACTGCTTTAGGTTCATCTACCTAATTCTGGACAGTGGCTTAGTGAATTCTGAGCACAGATCTGTTAACTTTCAAAAACACAAAAAATTTACGTTAGGTTTTGTGGGGGTTTGTTTGTTTGTTTTTGTTTTGGGTTTTGTTTGTTTGTTTGTTTCTAGATCCAAGAAGAGGAAGTTTATTTTAAATGCTGAACAAAACTCACCCCCAAGACCCCAAATCTTTCACAAAAGTTCCAACCACAGAGAAAGTCGATTTCAAAGTTGTGATTAAGGATTACAATGGCACTCTCCTTCCCATACTTGTGGTAACTCTCTGGGTCGGTGTAGAGGGTGCAATCGGTGCCTGACCACCATTCCAGCAACATCACCATCTCTGGAATAAAGAATAAGAAAAATATGAATGTACATAGTATAGTCAAAGCTACAAATTAGTGACATGTTGAAAAGCCTTAATCACCTCAAAAGTGCATGACAAAGGGCTGTAATGAAGTTGAAATGCTGAATATAAACCACACAGTCACACACCTTGGTACAGCAAGGTGGGAATGGAGGAGAGAAGGGAAATAAGGAGATTACACTGAAAGAGGGAACAGAAATTTTCCACAGTGATACTGAGAAAAAGGAGTTTCATTTATTTGAAAACTGCAAATTCAGTGCTACAAATTATTTTAGTCAAAATACATGTAAAATTAGCATTCGTGGTTTACAATACTACAACAAAATTACACGAAGAATAGAACAAGCCTGTAGGGGAAACAAGCACACCTATTCCTGCCACGTACAGGTCCACATCTTCCTCTAAAAACTGTACAGTTATAGACCAGAAAGCAGTTTGGACAAGACACCTGGAACCAGGTTTGTTACATGCATACCTTATGCATCATCCTGTTAACTTGTCAGAAGTAACAGTCATACGCCCTGCTACAGCTGATGCAGTCTACACTTAACAAGGCTGTGTTCATCATCCAGAGCAAAGCCAGTAGCTCAGACTGTATGAAGAGCAGCCATCCTCAGACCACAGGTAAGTGGGTGGCTGGCAAAGTGTACAGAGCCAAGAATAGTTATTAATAGTATAACTATCTGCACATCCCTTAGTCAATGTCAATCGTCTGAGGGAACTAGGGCTATTTAGTCTGGAGGAGACTGAAGGGAGACCTTATTGCTCTATACAACTACCTGAAAGGAGGCTGTAGTGAGGTGGGTGTTGTCTTCTCCCAAGTAATTAGAGATAGGACAAGAGGAAATGGGCTTAAGTTGAGCAAGGGGAAGTTTAGATTGAACATTAGGAAAAAAATTCTATACTGAAAGAGTTGTGAGGCATTGAAACAGACTGCCCAGTGAGGTGGTGGAGTTGCCATCCCTGGAGGTGTTCAAAAAACATGTAGACATGGCACTTCAGAACATGGTTTAGTGGTCATGATAATGTTGGGTAGACAGTTGGACTTGATGATCTTAGAGGTCTTTTCTTTAATGATTCTATGATGAACTGATGAAGCAAACAGGGGTGGAGTAGGGGTGGGGAAAACAGGGAAATCACTGTCAAATACCACAAAATCATGCTGGATTCATGCTCAGATTTGTTCCCAAAACCTAACTGTAAGAAATTATACAAAGTGTGGAAGGACAGTGAGGGCTGTTTAAAACACTGCAGTACTTACAAGTGGTTTCTTGGACATCTCTTAGTAACTATCTGTAGAGTAGGTAAGTGACTCAGATTTGCAAACCCCCTTCTGTGTAGAGTAAGGCGAGATAACACTCAAGGTCCATATATAAGCATCAGCCTTAATGGAAAATTTCTACAGAAGCAAATAACCTGCACACGTTGGCACTCTCACAACTGTTATCTATCTACCCTATGTGGCTTTCTGGGAAATCAAGGGCGGTCTTGTAACACTTAACAATTTTGACTGCTACTTAACAGCTTTAAGGCTGCTTAGGAGAGAAAAGGGAGAGAGAGGGAGAGAGAACGTTTGATGCAGAGCCAGAGAGATTGGTATATGCCTCTAATTATAGCCTCAGTTCCTAGACTTCTGGAACCTTCCCTCACCCCACTTTCAGCAGTGGTTGAGACACCAGTCAGTCAAGAGGAACGGCCCTTCCTGGGACTTCCATTTTGTGTCTCTGAAACCTTCTCTCAGGGCGGTGCCCGGGCTCACAGTGCAGTGATTTGGGGCTCGTCCCTTACACTATCATACAGTTTTCACCTTCCTGTTTTCTTATTCCATTAACACACACAGCCAAGAAGTAAGCTTTCTATTTGTTGTGCTTTTAACTATAAGCTCGACCACAAGACTTCTGAATCAAACCTTATTTAGCAAAGACTCTCTGGTCTGGGGCACGGGAAGTTGAGGTGAGACAGGAAAGCCAACATCACTATCTCCGTGGAGATGGAAAAAGAAAACCTAAAAGCAGTGACTTTTCTCAAGCAACCCATGTCTTGAGCTGGAGGGACAATGCGAGCTGTCTGTCAAGACAGAAGTTAAGAGATACATTTGCTTCTTGTCAAAGCTACCACAAAACTTCTGCATCAAAGCAAAGGTCTAAGGTGAAGGGTTATTCTTTGCTAAGTGAAACATATCTCCTTCTCAAAGCATATCTGTGACATACAAATGTCTTTGCTGCAAGGATGAGACATTCTGAGGGGCTTTCCTGGCTTCAGGCAAGCCCAAAAGCATCACAAAACCTCATTCACTTCAGATAAGATCAAAACCAGGCTAGTCTTTGAAACATTTCTGAAACCTTTTCGAGTTAGGTCCCCTACTGGACTCAGCTAGTGACTGAAAACAGATAGAAACAAGTCATCTACGTTTTCAGTCACCATTAGCAAAATAAATTGCCTGAAGCTTTTGGATGACATTGTGCTGTACACTGGAGAACAGGCATTAGTGACACGAATGAATTTTATCCGTGTTACAGCCAGGCTAATAGACAATCTCTAGTAAAATACCACTACGCTAATATGATAAACCCATGTTCATGGTACAGATAAATGACTGACTTGTCAGTACCCCCTGCTTATTTCAAATCAGGGCAGGTTAACTACCACTGTGGCAGGAATGCATATTATTCAATGCATGCTATTATGCATCAAAACAATAGTCAGAGATGTGAAGAGAGACCTAATCTACCATATGTTAACCAAACTGATTTCACTGGTTGGAAATTGATTTCCCAATGAAAGCCAAAGATGTTCAAATCTCAGTGAGCACTGTGGTGATACAGAAGCGTATACATGGCTGTGCTTCCAGACCTCCCCTGCTATGAGCTGCCTTGTGACACACATTCACAATTTTACATCTTTACAAGGGTGTAGATTTTTATTAGATTTGTACTGGAAATAAAAACCTTCCACTCTCTAAAACACAGCAAAATTGAATAATAATTGATAAAAAAATGCCCACACCGTAATATGCAAAACTTTACAGAATCTACAGTCACATCCTGAGGCAAAATATAATCACAGAAAAGAAAGGAAGTTGGTGATGGGATTAGTTTGTCTTTTGCTCAACTGGGAAGCCAACTAAGAGAAGAAATGACTGCCAGGTGGGTCTCTTTTTAACAACTACTGCCATTGAAGTTATTGTCTAAAACAAACAAGAAGAGATGACTGTGAGGCCCCTCTTGAAGTAATAGCCAACTGAGGGAAAAGAAAAAAAATTTCAAAGCCATTCCACTTCAAATATGAGCATTTTATTTTGTCTTTTCCTAAGAAATTTGAACAAAACTAATACTACATCAAGAATCTCACTATACAGGCGTGCCATATGCATAGAGCTCTTCAGTTATATATTTTCAGTCTCGTAGACATTTCAAAAAAGCATATAGACAAAAATATTTCCGTATGTGGTTTGATTCTTCAGGCTTCACATAAGCAGGACTTTTGTTTGAATAAATACTGCAGAAACAGGTCCCTAATCCTCACCTCACATGCCCATTTGTCACTGATATGCTCTGGCAGTTGCTGCAGAAACAGCATTGTATTAAATACAAGTAATACCATCCAGCCTTTAAGTTCTTAACGTGTTTCTTCCCCTCATCTTCCATACTTTCTTTCCCCTTCTTCCCAGTCTCCTTTCTCTTTATGGTTCTCAAGCAACGATAAGTAGTGTCAGTTTACACTACTCCTTACTTCCACAATCTGCCACAGAAATTTATACCCAGCAACTTGCCGTGGTGGCTTGAAAGCAGGCAGTGGTCTCTCTTCCGGATGTGGTTTCTCATTGCCCAAAACACCACTGCCTACAGAGGAACTGCTAAGCAAAGAAAAAATGGTTACAGCGCAGGCACTGCAAGTCACTGTACAAAAGAAACACCCATTCATTTCAACATTTGCTTTTAAGCAACTTCCTATATACACGTACATTGAAAATGATTCTTTTTCATGCATTCTTGGCCAAATTGTAGTTTTTATTTTTATGTCTGCATATCTTAAATTTAAGAAATACTATCCTTACCTAGGTATTTGAGTAAATCTTTCCACTGTCAAGAATGGTACATTATGACCATTAGGTTTATTATAAAGACCTCCATGTTCAGTGCTTCATGGAAATTAGTTACCAGCAGGAAGGAGATGACAGCCTGAACAGAAGTCCAAAAGCTACCAACTCCAGTTAGCGAGTGATTCCCCAGAAGTTTTGGGGAAGAAGTTACTGATGCTTTTACAGGAGAAGGTTAATTGAGAAGAAACAACATATAACTGTCCTGATCACACATGCCTGTTTTCCATGTTGGTGGATTCCTATGAATGACTTCTTCTACCTCTCAAAGAAAGCCTAGTGTATAATATAATAAAACCAGGATGGTTTAGGAGGCTAGGCAAGGATGGTTATGAAGTTATGGTTTCTGTCACCTGAATGATGCCTGTTTTCCTCCAGCTATCAGTGTTCCACTAACAATTCCCTGACTTTCTCTGACCTGTATCCCTACTCTCCCAGATCCATAGGTACCAATTCTTCCTCTCACATGCTAATGGATGAATTAATAAATTAATCTTTGAACAACCGGTTTCAATTTGAATTTAACCAGAAGATTGCAATTTCTCCTTTAAGCTTGAAGAGGGCTTTCTGTATGCAAATCCTTCCCAGTTTTCCAAGTATGTCCACTGGTCTAATAAGAAACAATACTTCTGACTGCAAATTGTTCGAATTTTCCCTTTTCTTTACCCAAAATGTCTTCTGCCAGTTGGACAATATCATCCTAAACTGTAAAGACCAGATATACTACAGCCTCCTGCTCTCCATGTAGACAAGCATTGTCTGTCACAGTACTTCATGATGTTTAACAAATGGCACTTCACACAAGTTATCCCCACTGTCTCCAGGAAAAGCAGGTTAGGCTCCAGACGTCAATACTGATTTATCTGCACTAACATATTCTTCTAGCTTACACAATCTTTGTCTCTCTCAAGCAACCATCATCACCTGCCATCTAATCTGCTATATGCATGCAGCTATTTCTAAAGTAAATTTGAATTTCAAAATGGAGGGCCTATATACTAGTACACTTCACCTTCTTGAAGTTTAACAGATTTCTAGCATGCACTTCAGTAATACATTCTCCTGAAGTGGCTTGTTAGGATGGAGAAGGCATTCTGGAGAAGCATGCTCAGAGTGGTTCTGTCCGAACTGCTATGCGAGGTCTGTACTATGAAGCAGCTTTCCTTAGTAAGAAACGTACATAATGAGCGTTAGGAAATTTTTACTCCGTCCTTAATAGAAGGAAGCATCTTATCTCAGCAAGCAGTAGACGAAGTCACATTTCTGTGAATATTATATTAGGCTTTTAATTAAATTATTCAATATTTGATGAACACAAACCTGGAAGTCTATCATGTTCATCTGTAAGAGCACTGGCAGGTGTAAGAGATGAGTGCTGGGCGGGGAGACAAGAGTAGGTGAAAAATAACACAAAAGAAGGTGTTAAGTGTTCTACAGTGATCAGTAATACAGCATTTGATAGCCCTTATCAGTTAGTTTAGTCTGGGCTTGCACAGCAACCGCTTTGTAGAGACAACCAAACAGCTTTCATGCTCTGGCACACAGACCCACACTGGGAAAAAGGAAAACACCACCTGATCCATGCCTCTCCTGGCATACCTTCATCAAGGATGACCCTGCATCATGCCTTATGCAGGGGAATGTGCAAGGACCATCTTCTATATCCTGCTGATGACATTGTTGCAACAATGATAGCTTGGATGAACAGTACATATGAGGTTACTCCAGTTCTCATTTTGATGGTTAGTGTGGCATATTACTGTCTGAATCCCAAAAAGGCAGCTTAAATGAGAGCAGGGTGACCTATATTAAGCATAAGTGAATGCCACTTTAAATTGATAGACTCAAAACCTCAAATCCAATTATTAGGTAGTGGTTACAAATCTGTTCCCAAACTTTTCTAAAACTCCAAATGCATGGACAAGTACTTGTCACCAGCTATTTGAATCTCTACTGTCTTTTTTCAAACCCTTTCCTGATACCAGAAAGACTAGGAGCAACCTTCTCTGAATAAAACTTGAGATTCTGGCACAGCGTAATAAACTTTTAGAAGAAATATCATCTATTTACAGGACTTACAGCATGCACAATCAGAGGGAAGAAAAACAAATAATCGAAGATACACAAGTTAGAAAACTCACTAGGTAACAAGTGTAATCAATACAAATATTGCTTAACACAGGAGCCACTACATGAGCAAAGTCAGTTAAAGAATTCTAACAGTTTTGACCAGGGTTTCAGAGATCAGAAATACCTGACATTTGTAAACTTTTGCATGGTACAGGCTAAAAAAAGAACCCACCTGCTAGTACAGAAAACACTAGGAGAAACAGAGTGGAAGTGCAAGTCAGGACTGCAACCTAAGATTTAAACAAAGTAGATTTTTGCTTCTTGCTCCTCCGTAACTGAGGGTATATATTTTTGTGAAAAGACAGTATGAGCAAGTCAGGTCAATCTGAATTTATATGAATGGTAGAGGAGGGGAATGGATGGATAATCCACCAGGACAGAACCAGAAGTCCATTAGATTAACCCCATACTTCATTACAGAAGGTTTTTTTAACTCTTATTATTTGAGAAAAAACTACATTATTGGTTAATCCTGGTCAGCATCTAAGCCAAGGAGCTAGGAGAAGCTGTACTTCTGTACAAACTATTTCTGAAGTAGCTCAACTCCCCTCATACATTGTTAATATCAGTTTCATTTGGGGTGCTGCAGGTCTCAGATTCTCCATACAGCCAGGGGACTGGGATTTTTATGATGCCCATTTTGATACATTATTCCCCCAAACTGGATCTCTCATGAAGGTCTTTTACCCTGATTTGTTTCATGGCAAAATCAGCGTTATTCTCTTCCCTTTCTCAAGCACACCCTCAGTTGCGGTGCCCCAAAATGGGTTTTACAAAGGACTATTGTGGGTTAACCCTGATCAGCAGCTAAGTGCCACACAGCCACTTGCTCACTCCCCACATCCTCAGTGGAACAGAGGAGAGAATATGAAGAGCAAAAGCAAGAAAATTCATGGGTTGATACAGAATCAATTTAATAAACAAATGAAATAGGAAGAAGAAAGAAAGGGAGGGAAAACCCCAGCACTAGCAACGCAAAAGCAAACACCTGCCACAAGCAGACAGCCTGTCTTGAAGTAATGACTGACTTCCAAAAAAACCATCTCTCCCCTCAATCTCATTGCTGAGCATGATGTTACATGCCATGGAATACATGACCATTAGTCAGTTCGGGTCAGCTGCCCTGACTGACTCCCTTCCCAGCTTCCTGCACACCCCCAACCTTCTTGTTGTGAGGGCAGACAGCATGGGAAAACCAGAAAGCCTTGATGCTGTGACAAGCACTGTTCAGCAATAGCCAAAAAATTGGGCTGTTATCAACACTGTTTTCATTACAAATCCAAAACACAGCACTGTGCAGGCTACTAAGAAAAAAAAAAAATTAAAAAGTCTGTACCAGTTAAACCAGTACAACTATAAAGAATTCACTCTTTATCATTAAATTCTGTTATTGGCTAGTGAGCAAACTAATGATTACAGCTAATGACAGTCATTCAGTCTTTCCTATCCAGGATGTGAGAAATTTCTTTAGATATGCAAGAGTGTCTCAACAAAACACTTCTGACTCAGTATCGCCAATAAGAAGGTAACAAGGAAGAGTGTTGACAAGGAAGCAGTGTGAAAATAAAGGTAATGCAAAACTCAGTCTAATGAATTTAAACCCAGGTAGACCCAGATGACCTCTCAGAATAGTGAATCAGAGGTGAAATAAAGGCTTATTAAAAAATAGTTTCAGATTGAGCACGTCACCATGCTTTTAGAAATATAGAAACATGCTACTAATACTTAGACTGGTCAGTAGATAAAGGATATGGACAAGTTACAGACACAGTAATCAGGCCTCAGTACTACAAGGGAATGAAAACAAAACTGAAAAAAAACCCCAAGTTATTCAGAAGAAATGTCTGCAAGAGTTACAACTTAGGAAAACAAATCCTCTGTAATTTTTCAGAGGCAGGTCTATAGGCCACTATCTGACAACTCAATTTTATACACAAAAGAGAGATTTCAAATCTAAGACACTCAGGTTATACTAAGCCATACATATGGTACAATAAAAAAAAATGAATTGCTATTTAACCAATGAGAAACTGAATATTAGTAAACAGCTGGGAAAGAAAACCAAACTAAAAAATGCCACTATCTATTTTTGTTGTCTTTTGGTCAATTTGAATAAAGATTGATCTCCTTGAAGTGCTTCTGAGGACTAACGTATGTAGTGCAAATTAATGAATTTTGTGAATGATACAAAGGCAGAACACACTTTAAGAATCAGATGACCTAGTGGGGTAAGGCAACCGAAATGGAATTAATTTTGATAGGACAGATCACTGTGTGATGCCTTACAGGACTAATAAAATAGACCCTCATAATTTGGAAACAACAGAGGGGAGAGATACTGGAGTACATTAGCTTGCCACTGAAAGTTGGTGCTCTGTTCGTATTATGTAGTTCTAAGAAAAAAAGATGGCGTTAGGATGTTTGTTCCTGGACAGAGAAGGAACAGCACTTTGTATCACTGAGATAATCTCTGGGCCAGTGCATCAGTACCAGACATCCACACTCAGGAAGGAAAAGCTAAAACAAAGCAGATGCAGACCAGGGCTGCCAGGATGACTGGAAAACAGGAAAGCTTGGTTCACTTAAGCTATGAAACAAATACTAAAAGAGGACTGGGTTCCTCCCAACAAATATCGCTTAATGATGTGGGAGGTTAACAGTCAGAAAAAGAACAAATTAAGCTAAATACCAATAGCACAAGAACAACTGTGTCTAAAGTGACTGAAAAGACAAGTATCTGATACTCTGGAGCTTCTTTTAATTGCTTCAGCAGTTAAAAATACCTAACAGCTTTATAAATTGTACATTACACTGCTACTAGAAATGGTATGAATTTATTTCAATGACACAGTAACTCCTTGGTAGTCTTATTTCCTGTCATTAGAAAAAAAAAAAGTGAGATCTTCCAAACAAACTAAGACTTCCAAAAAAGACCCTTGTCTCCTCTTTTCCATTGCTGCTTGAGAAACACACTGCAGAGCTATGCTACTACAGGCTGCAACAAGCATTCACTGGGCAAGGAGGAAAGCCAATATCTTGCAGCAATAAGGAAAGCCTTCTATTTAAGCAGAATAGCACCAGGCAGAAACATTTCCCAAAGCAGTTCTCAGCTAAAAATCACCTTCCAGGGGGCCAAGATCCGAAAATTCAAGTATATGCACAAAAGCAAATGTGAACCAAGTTAATAGATGTCACAGTCTTGACTTGTATTTGTTCGATCACTATCAACTTCTTGGACGCAGCAAATCATTGGTCTTTCTTTAATTCTAGGGCAACGAACATTGTCCATACTTAGGACTGACGCTTTCACTCAGAACAGCCACCCGCACACTCATGGGACTGGGGGTTTTGTCATATGCACTGCTTTTATATATGTACTTATTGGATTATCTAAAGATTAGGGAAGTTATTTGACTCTTAAGTGAACCTCTCATGTATAATCCATGTGTTTAGGAAGGAAACCTGTTTTCACAGAATTTGTCTCCTCTTAGCATGTATTCTTGCAATAGTTATAATTTTTACATATAGCAAGTTTATCCTCTTTAGTTTCAAATCAAACAAAAATTTAGACATTGGAAAGAAAGCATTTCAGAATGAAATGGCACATGAAGAGAGAAAAATCTCGTTATTTTTGTTGCTCTAAAGCCATGCCTTCAAGAATTCTAACCTGCATTTTCAGTTACTGACAAGAAAGGATATTAATTTATGTCAGAGAAAAATGACTGATGATAAAAGAGACTACCACCTGCCACAGAAAGCAATCTCCGGCACAAATTGGAATAAAAGTGAGTTTGATTAGGAAATTGAGTAAAAGGTAATTTAAATCCTGAGAAATTCCGCAGTGCTTTTAAGTAAAGCACCTAGTTACCAAGAGTTACATTTCATAGAGGTGCAAACACATAAAAAGAAGGAATTACCATCTCTGCAGAACAGCAAAACAAGAAAACTAGGGGTAATAGTATCTAAGGTTTCTGTACTTTTTTTAGTCCTATTTGTGTTTGGTTTTTGATTTCAGGTAACTAACACGCTCATAAGAAAGACCCACATCACTAGAAATAATATGCTACAAACAATTTATTTTTAGACTTAAGTCAAGGCAGATAACTTCTACTTAGTCTTCTCATGCACAACATATTCTATCTGAATTTCAGGACTGGAAACAAGCTGACTGAATACCTGTATTACACTGCCAGAGTTAATGGTGAATAGCCGCAGAACCTCTATCACTTCGAGAACATTGTTCAGAACAAAACCATTACTCATTTTTCACTTGTATTCAGTGAATTCCCTGTCTCCGCCTGTAATCTTACAGCATCTCATCACATGAAGTCTTGAGAGACAAGAACTATGTCCCAGTGCTTATTTTAGCTTCTTAATCCCTAACGGTGACTTTCACAAAGTGTTCTTTAAAGAGACAATAAGGTCAGAAACTACAAGATCAAACAAATAGTTTCCATGAATTAAGAATAAAGTACTACAGATCAAATATACCTATCAAGTACACATAAAGCTGTGGGTTTTGTACTGGATGTAGGGAGGGTGTAACCCATCAAGGTGAAGTTATCCAATTATATACATATGCAAAAATCCACACTTTTTCATACCAAAGAATGTAATGCACATGAGAAATAGCACACTCTGTCAACAAACACCCAAAGTATACAACAATATTACACTGCAAGTAAGGATATCAGTGCCTCTTAAATCACATTTAGTTCAATTGTGCTTGCATTAATAGTTCCTCAAAGCTTAAGTGCAGCAAAACAATTATAAAATTAATCCACAGCAGAACACCACAATCTGCTCAGACAGCCTGGAGCTCACATGCTCCAGCAGGCAAGAATGCAAAGATACCACTAACTTTTCTAATGTCTCACTAATCAAACTAAGAGTGCCCACAAAAAAAGCATTACTAGCTTCCTGTTCTGTAGTCCCAGTGGTTCAATAGAATACTCCAAAAATACTGGGCACAGAGGTAGCTGGCTTCTCGCTTTTGCAAGAATTATTATTTGTGTTGAATAATTTTCTTAGGCAACACAGGTTTAGCTTATGTGGCACATGGTTATGTTAGTTTAAGTTTAGCTTACATGGCACATTGCATCATCAACAGGCTCCAAGTTTACACTCTTCTGTTTCCAAGAGGACAGTCTCTGCTGGTTACAAAAGACAGGTTGTGCTTCTCTGGTAACCCAAGGCATTTTCCTATTCAATGCTTTGTAAATTACGACGAGTCGCAGCCAGACATACCATCTCTAGTAGGAAGAACAGCTATTACTTCTTTTAAAAGGCATGATCTGACTTGTCACAGCAGTAGCAAATTACAGACCCATCATGCAAACAAGGTGTGCATGTGTTGGGAGTAGAGAGGTATCACAGGATCAGATGCATTACTGATACTTCTTTCAACTTTATCACTAATATTTCTAGTGCAACAGAATCACATATTAAAAAAAAAAAAAAAAAACGGAAAACCACACCAAACAGGAAAAAAATCACAGATCTAAGCAGGAGATACAGTATTGCAGAAAGTATATCATGTGCCAGAATTTTCTCCAGCGGCAAACTGAAAAAAACTGCACAGAAATCCCAAAACAAAGCACCCTATTGCAAGACTCAAGTGATCTTCCTGAACTTAGCTAGAGAATTCCTGAATTATCCTTACCATCTTTTTGCCCTACTTTTCTCAAAATTAAAGATACAGAGGACCCACGTGACTCACTGACTCAGGTGCTGTGTTTATCAGTTTGCAAGGTGATCAGGACAAAGTTATCCTCTTCCTTTCCTCTAGGCCATAACCACTACTGATTTACAACCGATTGAAATACTCTGCTTTAACTCGTGCAGGTCGACATTTCCTCTTTGCATTAGGAAGACTTACACCTTTTTAAGATCAACCCTTCTTGATGGTCATCTGGAGTTCTCACAGGACTTCAGCCACTTGAAATTAAGAGAAGCACAATAATACCACCAGTTCTGGTCATTATATCAAACCCATGAACGGCAGAGTGCAGAGTAGTTAGGTTGCCAGCTGGCACTGTGTCCGAGGTCTTTTGAGGTTTCTGTGCAGGCCACTCAGATCTTCTTTAAGTCTTGCCTTAAGAGCTAGCAAGTGGAAAGCCAGTGCAAATACATACCATTTAGCATTTGAATTTACTGCTGTTATGTGGAGGCTCCTGTGTCATTAACACTGCTGCTTCAGTGTCTGCCCAACAGCTTGCACCACAACAGAACCAAGAAGGTGATACAGGAAGAGACTAGAGGTACTTCAGTCCTCTCTCATTATGGGCCTGTATTTGAAAACTGTGCAATTTTTACCACTTCACATCTTTCTCCAGCTGCAATTGAAATGTAGCCTAGTAGTAGTGGAATAAGTGATGTCAGCAAGCTCAGCTGAAGGACAGAAATCACTTATGACCTAGGTTTCTGGTTTTTTTTTTTTTTTTTTTTTTTTTTTTTTTTTTTTTTTTTGTTCTCAGGTGTTTGTCTTAGGTTGTGTACAAAAAACAA
>JAAGNO010022406.1:106678-134734 GCA_033439905.1 Ceryle rudis
ATTTGTCCCAAAAATTAGGTAAGAGAGCTGAAAATTGAAATCTTGTTTTATTAAACCCATGCAAAGGCTCCAAGTGTCTGGTTCTGTGGGATGAATCTTGCATGGAGGCTTCCACAAGGAAGAACTCAAGTCAGAGTTCTCCCAATCCAGATGTTGCAGCACACTAGATCAGTCCTTGACTTTACAGCAGTGGGTCAAGGAAGTAGATCTTAAAGTTCAGAACTTTACAAATTCTGAACTTCGTGCGAGAGGTACATCCTCTTGAAGATAAAAATGCATGGGGAGGGAGCAGAGCTTCTTCTACAGAGGTTCCAGATAAAGAGGCCAGCCCCAAACTTGAAGAGGAAGGCACAGGAGGCACAGAGGAAGCCCTCAGCTGGCCACAGAGCCCACTGCCAGTGCTCACCTTTTAGATGTAGAGAGTAAAGGCAGAGCACACAGCATACAGAAACAGTCCCCAGGGAAGCACACAAGGCAGTATTCTTTCACAGAGCAGAGGACACAGACAGGCTGCTGAAAGCAGAGCTTGCTGATAATTGCTGAAAGGCATGCTCTACACAGAGGTGGCCTGCGACTGGTGAAGAATAACATGCTAAAAGGAACACTTCATAAATGTTCCATTTGAAATATTAAAGTACAAAGCTACCACTTTAAAGTGGTAACAACCACCTCCTCCCAACACTTAGTAATTTGTCAACATAGCTTCCAAGATAAATAAAAATCACAGATTAGGAGAGAGGATGATATATTATGCAGTTAAAAAACAAGCCAACCAAAAAACAACAAAAAAAAGGCTCATCATACCCCCTAGCTGTTTCTGTAAACTCTAAGTACCAAATGCAACTTTAATCTGAAATGTGATTTTTGCATTAGTCATAAACATTTCCTGAAGACTGATGGTACATGGATTTCTGCCCCCCACCCCTTTTTTTTCCCCAAAAATTTATATTGACATTTATGTAGGTTGGCCAGATCCCCAACTGGCATAAAAATAATCCTTGACTCCAGTGTCGTCATTGTTACACCATGCTGAGTTACACAAAATAAGGATTAGACTCGTCACACCCATTACAAAGCTGAAGTTTCATCTGTGGCTTGATCTTCTTGGCAATTTAACCTCAATGCTTGCTTAGTCATAGAATTAAAACCTGCATGTACACGTGCATGAACTGGCTAATGTAATAAGTGAAAAATATGTTGTTTTATTGAAACATTATGGCTGTAACTTTGAAGGCAGACATCACACAATGATAAATCTGGTGTTTCTTCTTTCTCAGCTCCATGAACATGATACATTTCATTTTCTTAGGGAATGAAGGCAACAAACACTTTATTTATAGAAAGCGTTTCACCCATTTTGATGGAGTATCTTCAATGTTTTCTCAGATTAAACATACCAAATGAGATAAACTACAGACAGTTTAATACAGCCAAGCTTGCATTCCTATAACAGAGTCAAACTGTAGTTCCTTTAGGAACCAAGATTAGAATAGATTTAATTGAAGATCTTAAATGCACAAGCCTTCAATGTATCCTGAAAGCTATAGTATTTTAGAACCTTATAGGCTTGCACAGGAGCCCTCCATTTACTGCACGTGTACTGGCACACCACCTCGCTTCCCAGCATTCCCCCAACTCCCATTCCCATATTGCCTTCCCTCTCAGAATGCACACTGATCATTCAAGTTTGACCAAATAGATTCTCAATATCTAACATAACACTCACAAAACACGAATTTTCTTCTTTACCTGAAGAAAAATTAAGTCAGCATATGTAGTCTTGAAACAAGAAGCTTTCATTGATGCTGCCTTCCCTCATACAGTCCTGAGCTGGAGGGGTGGAGGAATATGGAAACAAATTTTCTTCATGTCTTTAGCCATTCATTGTTCCTTTTAAATTATCTCCATTCTGAAAATTAAAAGCAACCCTCCCTTTAGAAAAAAAAAAAACCAAACCTGCTGCACACTTCAAATGTTTCATTTCATGGCTTTTTACTGTCTTTTATCCCTACACAATCTGCCTACAAAACAGCTTCTTCTCTCCAAGTTACACAGCATGGGGAACAAAGCCAACCTCACAAGTACAAGGGGTTTAACACACATACAGATCTTCAGCAGTCAGTGTTTTGAAATGCTCTTTTCAAACCCTTTGGGGAAATTAATTATTTAGCAGCCATGTGTCAGAGATATTTGTCTCACATTTGAAAGCTCCTCTTATCCTTCTTCCCCAAGGAATTAAGCAATACTCCTACGTTTCAACAAACCAGCAGTTCCTCTAAGCAACGGGACCGGTCAGTGCAGATAACAATCAAGCAGGCATTTCCTCCCGGTCCTCTGTCCATGGCGACTGTCCCCAGAGAGCAGCACATGACTCCTTGTTGAAGACCTAATGATGCACCAAAGGGAGCAGCAAGAATGACCTTTCAATTATAATACCAGAATTCAGTTAAAAGTGCTCTACCAGACAGACTAGTTGGTCCCGCAGGTTTCTTCTACTAACATTTCTTTTTCACATCTCAAGAAAGACATCCTATAAAAGCATCCACCTGCAACAGGCACTACTCATACATGACAACAGACAACTTCCTATTCCTTTTTGGGTCTTCCCTGTTTAAAAATGCCATCATGATTACAGGACTTTTCTACAGCAACGAATCAGTAACACAAGCTGGAAATAGGGAGAGACTCCAATATTCTGATTCTTTGTATGAAGATCAGAGGCAGCATTATCATTCCCACACCATTTGAGACAAAATACTCAACAGTATTTTCAACTTTCTCATATTGCTCACAGGAATAACCTTTGAAAAGCAATCCTGAAGATTACTACAGCACTCCAATATCCTACATAACACAGGAAGAACCTAGCATACCACTGCTCTTAAGAGCAGTCCAATTCCCATATTTCCAATATAAAGAACTTCTCAAGATCTTATTTACGTGCCACATACATCAAGCAGCAGCACATATACATATCCTGTATTTCCTATTAACTTTAAGTCACTAAGGCCAGTAGAATTTGCATTCAATTTCTGAAAATATACCCAATCCAGCCAATGAAAGCATTTTTCTGAATACTCCAAGACTAACATCCCCCATCCCTGTCTTTTACCTTTGTAAAAAAAATAGCATGACAGAAGTCTGTCACATGGGCCCTACAGATAAATGATTTGAGTTTGAAGGAAGTAACAGATTCTTTAGTTCTCTATAGCTAGCTTGCCAATAAAGAGTCCTCAGCAAACTTGCAAGTCTTTAAATCTAGAAACACCATATGAGCTAGGGGAAGAGTCTGGAAAAATGTCAGAGAATGGTATAAGTGAGTTTGCTTTAAGAAAAAAAAAAAAGAAAAATGGAATAAAAGACTCTCCAGAGCAATTGAGGATAGTACAGGAAAAGACTTCCTTACAGCAGCAAAGCTATATTAATGAGAGCCCCTGTCGAAAGCCTCACAGCTGCAGATCTCCCACGCTTTCCCTAAAAGCAAGGGTAAGCTCCTTTAGAAGTGACAGCAAGAAATTGAGTCTGTACAATCAATTATTCTCCATATTTCCTTACCTAACACAGGCAGCAGATACATTAATTCATCAAAATCTTTCATTAGCAGTACATACTGATTCCTAGATTATTTTTTTTGCTGATGTACCAATGAGCAGTATGAAATTTATGTGCAGTGGAAAACTCCTCATGTATTAGGAAGCTCCCTTTTTCTTTGAACTTCCAAAGAAAACTCCCCATTGGAGATTCAATTTCGAAACATAGCTAAGTGAACTGAAGAGTAATCAGACTGAAGTATAATTCCCGCTTATTTAACACCATGAGAGAAAGGAAATGATAATTATAGACAGTCCAGTTCAATTTGTTTGAGTACAGAAAAAGCATACGGATGTAAAGTACTACTAAAAGTAGGATAACAGAAAAGAAAAACAATCTACCCACAACAAATTGCACTATAATCTCTTTGTGGTTCCTTACTTAGTTTTGAACATTACTTCAGCAAGGACCAAAATGGGTCTGGCAAAAAGGTAACTATGTTCCCCAAACCAAGCAGATGAAAGAATTGGTTTACACACATTTCTACTTCGTTTCTTATCTAGAGTTAAAGGATTCCTACTTCTGAACACAGTGTTGGAAATGTTTAAGCACAGACTACACCAAGATGGATATAAAGGAAATGCAAGAACATATGGATAGATTGCCCAGCAAGACCCTGCTACCTTTACAACAGTCTCCAAAGTGAGAAAACAACATAATCCTCAAGTAACAAGCCTTAACCTGAAGGCTGCAAACAAGTCACAGGAAATAACCACCTAGCCATAGAGAACAACCAAGCATGTGCACTCAGAAGCTCTTTCCCCTCCAGTATCACACTGAAAAACCTCAAGCAGTATTTACTTCTTGCCAGTTTGGACATCCACCCATAAAAAGTTAAACACCAGATACTTTCGCAGAACCTGCTGTTGAAATCCTCGCTGCAGGACAGGCTGAAAATCCTATTCCACAACAACTTGCTGCAATGTGAGTTTCATGCTTTTGGGAAGAGGAATCACCTAGGTATACATTTTCAGTGATGCATGTTGCTTGAAAGGGAGCATTGGTGTAGATGATGTAGCCAACCACTAGCAAATGATACACTACCTCACTTGGATGTTATACCAGTAGATTTATTCCCTGACCAAATGTGGAAGAATTCAAAATTCCCCCAGTAGTTTTCTGCCTATGGAAGTAGTGCTCTTCCCCAGACACATAGCCGGATTACTGCTAGTTTGTATCTGCTTGTAACAGGTGACAGTGTTCAAAGAGCTACTCTCTGCATCTTTGCAGGAAGGTTACACAGGATTAAAAGGCTGCCCTTCAGATTTAATACAATTTCAGCAATTAAAATCGGGCCTATAGATAAAATAAGAGTTTCTACAAACATGCAATATCCCTTTAGAATAATTTGATCCTCTGATTGTGATATTCACCCTTAATGAATAAACAACTACAGCATCAAACATTAATGTCTTCATATTCTGTGCTACAACTTGGGTCATTAGATATCATATCCCTGAGTTATGTCATGTCATATGAAGTACTTTTATACAAACACCTCAGATTTACCCCGATTCAGCTTGCTGGCCAGTTCTAATGCTTAACAACAGGTGCCAGAAACTTTGTGATGCGAGATGACAGACACCAAACAAAATGCAGATCACTTTCTACTGCTTCCCTGACATCTCTCTCTCTCTCTCTCTCTCCAGTCTGCAGGCTTCACCATCACCCTTCTTCAGATCAGGAATCTAAGGCAGAAAAAAAGGAAAATGAAGACCAGCAGCCTCTACAAAGGCTCCAGTAACAGCAAAATAGTATCAGTTGCAGTGAAGATGCTTTTTCCATTAAAGTTCAGACTAAGTGCCTCTCTAGCTCTTCATCAGTCTTGGACAGAAAGCGTTAAGCATCAAAATTTTTTTTCACATCCATTTTCCCAGAAAGCAGTCCCTTTCTCCTAACCTAAGAGCTGGTCATAACAGACCATATCCCTTTTAGATTGAATTCAGAGCTCTGAAAGGTCATGCACAAATGTGAGTCAATCATAAAAAATCCCAGAATTTTTGAGGCTTGGAATAGACCTCCAAGATCAAGTCCAGCCTACGACCCAACACCATGACATCAGCTAGACCATGTCACTAAGCACCACATCCAATCTTTCCTTAAACACTTCCAGGGATGACAACTCCACCACCTCCCTGGGCAGTCCATTCCAGTGTCTATACCTTCATGAACAGCATTATGGTCACACAGCATGCCTGCAATCAGCATACAGTCTTGGCTGATGCACAAAAGCTCACTGTCAGTACCTGATCCACCATGAAGTCTGGATAACAATGCCTGCAAGTGGCACAAAGTAGGAGGGACTAAGTGTTACTAGTTGATACAGCAAGTTAGTGGTAGTAGGGAAAATACAGGCATTTGCCAGGCACTGCAGAGGACTTGTAGTGATGAATATAATTCCGCTAACACAATCTGAAGAAAGGGGAGTTCAAGCTGTGATGGATGAAGAGAACAAACACATTATCTTATTCTATGAGCAAAATAATGGAGAACTGCTGCAGTGATTGGCTTCTTCAGCCTATGCAAATGACAGAAGTTCAAGGTTTGGTCTCAGTGGGGAACTGTAGAGAAAACCAGTGGCATTGCCACAAGTATGTAACAGGTTTAAAAGGGCATTAGGAAGCAGACTGGAGGAAGGTGTTAATGAATCAGAGTAGATTATTTCTACTCTTAACAAAATATCTACGTTGCCAAAGCAAAGGAAATCAATACTTTTCGAGGGCAAAGCTCACTTTAGGGTGATAAATCTTTGTATGGCTTCAAAAGGAAAATCAACAATAAGAGCAAATATGATCTACCAGAAAGAAACCATGTACACTTGTATGTGCTCATGCACAGGTAAGTTTGCAGGACAGTAATTCAGACAACTCAACAGGAGGATATTGGACCAAATGCCATTATATGACGAGAACACTCAGCAACAAAAAGAAAACATTTCAAAAACACATCCACAAACAAAAATGGTGTGATCTTCCTGCTACTCCCGACTAGTTTTACAAATGGCATTATACAGTCTATCACTTGAAGAGTCAAGAGGTTCATATTTCAGTATTATGGCATACATCCTTATTTACTTTCTGCCCGACACTCCTAGGAGAAGACTCAGACCCCCAAGTGAAGCAAGGAGGAGCTGGAAAACACACCCATACAGACTTCAGCATAGTTCACAGCTTGAAAAATTTAAATCTACTCATCTCTCAGTATTATTTTGTGAAAAAATACTGATACATTTTGTTTACCAACAGACATGTTCTCAGGAAAGGTACAATCCAGAGAACTCTTTGCAAGACTGCTGACTACTAATGTTTTGAGCTAACAATACCAAACTTTGAAGTCATAAAATTTAGACACATAGATTGTTCAAAACTGGAGCATAGTTTTACCTCGCGTTAATGGAATTATTTTTCTAACATTAAAAGGCAATGTAGCTGTAGAAGCTAATACTATACTGCTACAGAGTTCATAACTTGTCATTCGTTATTTTGAAAACAGAGGAACAGGAGGTATCCTGTTGCCCTTACTTCCATGGTTTCAGTAAATCAGATACTAATTTCTAAGATTCTGTTGTCCCTGCTAGCAACAAAAGATCACTCCTGTCACTTTGCTCATTTTTATACTAGATCTTTTTTTTAGGATGCTGTGCTAAGTACATTACTACATACAACTAAGTATGTTACTTATAAGGAAAGGAAGACAAAGCAAACTAGAAAATTAAACGATGCCATATGATGACATATGCGCTCTGCTCCAAGCGTATTTTCTATTTAATAAAATCTGTCTCAAAAATTAAATTAGTAGGAGTATATTGTGTGTGAGTAGAAGAATCCAAAGATTAAATACTATTCATCATTCTAACAAAAGTAGATTTTAGAGAAAGCTAGTCATCTACCTTATTGTACACAACTGAATGATCAACACTGACAACTGGGACTTAGAAGCAGGACACCTCCCCTAGTCTCTAAAGCCCTATTTCAGATTTGCAGGGAACACAGGAGGAAACCTAAGAGTACATTACAGAAAATAAGCAATGGCTTGTCTAGAGATACCCAAGGTAGCTTGAGTGCTGAGAATAAAATTGCTGCAGTAACATGGAGCTCAATGCAGGCTGCAACAAAACACCTTACCACCCAGGTAGGTATTGGGCACCTGCCTACTCAGATCTCCATGCTACCATAACTATCCTGCCCTCAGTAGCAGAGTTTATCCACACTAAAACTAACATGGACATTTCCTTAGAACACTATTTCTACAGTCGTCCCCATGGTATGGATTGAGAGCAAACAAGGCAGCTAAGATGATGGCCTAGCTCTACAAAGGTTCAAAACAACATCTTCTCTTTGCATGACTCAAATCTAATCTCCAGTTTTCCCTCAGGATTTGTTGTAATCTTCTCATAGTCATTTCCAATGGCTTCGTATGGATGTGGAGTGTGGAACCAAGAATGGACATGTAGCACTTGAGAAAAAGTTATTTTGCACACATCACTCAAAACAACATTGCAAACAGGCTAAGAAAGCACTCCTAAGTGCCCTATAAAAGCTCTTTGCTACATCTACATTGACTAGCATACCGCAGTTATGCCTATATTACATCAAGGACACCATGGCATACTTTGAACAACAGCAGACTGCTTCCTCTGCAATATAAGATGGTGCTAGACAGAAGTGGAGGAAGAAGAAAGTCCTGCCTCTTCAGGGCCCTCTTGCTTCCCACCCCTTCCCACCTACTCAATTGCCCTAGAGGAGAGAATTCTCTCTGCCCTTGCATCACCTCGATACAAACAACAAGTGAAACGTCCAAGGGCTCCTCTGAACTCTAGGTGGATAGTGGGTTGCATGTAGGGAAATTAAATAATCTTGAAGATTAACATAGCCATGATACTACTACAGAGCCTGATTTGGATGCCCAGCTCTCACATTGTAAAGTCTATAGTTGCACATAGAAGGAATTAGCTTTACTGTCTTGTAACAGCTAGACAAGATGACAAACTCAAAGCAGTTTTGAATTTCCTCTGGTTTTGTTTCTAGAAAGCTCAGTCATAAGAATCTTTTTCCATCTTGGCCTTCCTATAATCAGTGAGCAGGCATCAGGGTGCCTCTTTCGATGCAAAAAAGGGCCTTCCCCTCAGAGGCATTTACAAACTGCAGCCCACATAATGTAACTTTACCCTTAGGTGTAATAACACCCCTTTCATAGCACAAGAATAGGTATTAGTACTACTATAATTTATTTATGAAGGCAAATTATAAGCTAAGTCAACTGCTTTTAAAGCCCTTACGCACCTGGTCCACACAATTGTGCCATTATTGGCAGATCTTTTGTGTATAAAAGTTCACCTCGTGCAGGGGGGTACAGCAGGAGACCAGTTTGCCACTCACTCTGGAAGTACAAGGTGGATCTCAGCACATGAAGAAGATCATTTTCCCCCAGCAAAGTGGCAGCAAGAAGACAAGTTATCAACCGCTGTCTCACTCACAGGCAAATACCTTCCTGAGTAAATACACCCGGAATCACTAAAAAAGCCATTTGTCCTGTATGAGTATGTTCCATTCTCATAGTCTTGGCATATGTCAGAATTATGCCCCAAACAGCTCTGCTCACACCCAGGAAAGCACTGCGCCAGCCTACCAACCACAAACTGCTTCAGGAAGTACAAACCACTTTCCCGCTGCCCCAACAAGCTACGCAGCAACATGCACACATGGCACTAATACCCAAGACAACCTGCTCCCTCTATGTGTTTGGCCAGCTTTACAAGCTAGTACAGAAAAGCCATGCATAACCTGTGTGGTGGTTTGCTGTCCCCAGATAAGGGGGAGGAAGAACGTTTTCCCACCTCTTCCAGTTCGGGCACAAACAGCATTTGTGAGAACCATGGTGTATTCTATGCTAAGCACTTCTTTCCTTGCCACGCACCTCAACTCTCAGTCTTTTGGAAAAAGAGACTGAGGACAAGATGTCCCTAAATTATTTAAAAATAAAAAATAAGCTGAATTGCTTGCCCAGCCTTTGTACTAATGCCACCTTTCAAGCACACTTATTTTTAAAATTTTTATCATTACCACCTTGTTGAGGTTTGCAGCCTTCAGTTTCCTTTGAGGTGCAGTCTGTGGAGTTAGCGAGAGTTTATCAGGGCTGTCACTTTACAAAAGGGGGATTAACAGGCAGTTGAACCAGTCAGTGAATATATGCCTGAAGCCAGAAAATATTTTGTGAGAGATAGAAGACCAAAGGATTTAGGCTTTTTGTTTATTTGGTTGGAATTTGTTTTGTTTCTTTGAACTTAAAGCACAACTGAGAGTCTTTACCAGTCTTTATACTCATTTCAAGACCAACACATAAAAAAGGCAGTTCTTTTCAAGTTGAATGTCCACTCTGCAACTAGCACTCTTCAGTAAAGGTTGAGACATACAGAGGAAGGACTAGAATTAACCATTACCACGTAGGTGTTTGCCAAATGTAATAATGGGATCAAACAAGAAGCGTTTATTCATCGTAAAACATGAAAAGTATCTTGGGAGATATAAAAGCAACCCAAACTGCAATCTGGTGAAGGGCTAATAAACCCTTTGGAAGCAGGGGACTTGACCTGAACAAGGCTTCCAATCTGCAATTAAGGAACATTTACCCAATTCAAATTTCATAAGAAGCCATTGAAGGAAAATTGGCAGTTTATCAGAACCAATATTTTTTCATTTGCAACACTGTCATTAGAAAGTTCTCCCCAGTGCTAATACATAATGAAGCAGGTCAGTAGAGAAGCTAAACTCAACCTGCCTGACCAACCCAGGATTCACAATTGGTTTGAAGAAAGACAACTTCTCAACATTAATTATTGAAGGTAACTTGGTGTGTGCTATTATACCTGCTCTGTTTCATTAAAAGCAAGTTGTTGCTCTAGTTACTCCTTCCTGCTGTAAATTCAAACTGCAAATCAAGTTCCTATCTCTAACTTGTATCAGTGAAGAGAAGTTTGAAGTCTATGGCTTCAGGCTGCTGGGTTGTCAGTAGGTATGGTGAGAAGCTGCAGTACTACTGCCATACTCACAGTAGAGAACTATGTGTCCTCAACTACCAAACCACAGTTACTGCATACAGCCATTTTATGGCATGAAGCTGGTGAAAGGTCTAGAGCACAAGTTTTGTGAGGAGCAGCTGAGGGAACTAGGGTTCTTTAGCCTGGAGAAAATGTGGCTCAGAGACCTTATCACCCTCTACAACTACCTGAAAGGAAGTTGTAGCAAGGTGGGCATAGGACTCTTCTCCCAAGTAACAAGTGATAGGACAAGAGGAAACAGCCTCAAGCTGTGCCAGGGGAGGTTTAGATTGGACATAAGGAAAAAAATTTGTCACACTGGAACACGCTGACCAGGGAAGCAGTGGAATCACCATTCCTGGAGGTATTTAAAGGATGTGTAGAGGCAGTGCTTAGGGACATGGTTTAGTTGTTGCCTTGGCAGCATTAGGTTTATGGTTAGACTGGGTGATGATCGTCTTTTCCAACTTGATTCTGCAAGTAATTTTACTTGAGCTAGTCTGCTTGATTCATGCAAATAGATTAGCACACAAAACTCAAGCTGGACTACTAAAGTGAGGACAAGTCATTAATCACAATAGCAGTTTAGTTTCCCATATGCAGTATGACAGCAGACATTGCATGTGCAGTGAGAATATTCTGTTCTTATATTAGAAATGAGGAAAAAAAAGAGAGGTAGAAGAAAACTCTACCACTACCTGAAATGCAAAAAAATTTTCCCAGAGAGCATAGTGTCACATATGAAACACTCTCCCCTGGTTTTATGGAATCATTTATCTCTACCTTTGACATCACATGGAAACTGATTGAACTTGCAAGACCTAAAGAAGCTGCTACTTTCATTCCATTGTTAAGTTAAACCACGCCTACTCTATTTCACTCTTTTATTTACTTTGTGACTCAGACAGTACCAGACACTCAAGGCAACTTGATGCTTGTAGCCATTGCAAACCACATGCCTGTTAACATTCTCGAAGGCAATGAATGTTCTTCACTGTCTCAAACTATAGGCTGTTTCCATGACTTTCAGACCCATACAAACCTAACTTCTTTATTAGTCAGCACACCAATGGCCCCCAAAAGTCATTATCTTACAGGTACACTACTATAAAAACATACTTGTTTTGATTAATTGGTCTACTGCATTCTTCAGATCTTCTAAGTACTTTTTTTAATAAGCTATCATTTTCCCCCTTTTCAAATATCACTCATGTATGGGTGATTCATACCAAATGCTAGCTTGCTCTGTTTTAAAGCTGAATTAACTGTCATTAAGTCTGTTCTGAGCATTGACAGGACAAAAATCTCACAAGACAACCTTTTCCACTGGCATCAACACTTAACACTAGATCAGCAACCCTGAGCACAAAGCCATCTGCCCAACCAAGGACAAGCACATGGTGTCACTCGCTCTTACGCAGTGACTCCCAGAATAGATGAGTCTAGGTTGAAGGCAGCTAAAGAATTCAGTCTGGAGATTCTAGAGTAGCTGATGTCTCTGCACTAAACAGACAAAATGAAGAATGAGGCAGAAGGCATTGCGTGAGAAATAATAATACACCTATATATACCCATATACAGCTCTACAGTATCTTCTACATTCCATGGCTTCAAACATATACTATGCTATCAGGCAAAAGATAAAAACCTGGCCATACTTATGCCACTGTTCATACATAGAAATGAATAGTACTTGCAAACTCACTACTTCAGGGACACACACATGGACAGTAAAAATAAATTATTTTATTAGGAACATGCTCTCTCTATTACAGAAACTTGTCCTCAGTTTATTTGGATGCAGCTTTGACATTTAAGTCAAAAGTATGTTTAAAAAAATGCTTTGAACAGTCACACATCAAAGTCACTGATAAAAGACAAATAATCCCTAGTAGGCTCCAATTTGAAGCATGGCAGATTTCTTCCTCAAGCAGTTTGGTATGAACACTAACAATGCTTTCCCTTTTCAGTTTCCTCATGGCAAAACAGATGACCTGAAGGAAACCATTTTACTGCATTTCCGCAACACAATTCTTGAACACTGGGTTGGAGGACTGGTTTTTTCCCCAGTGTGAAACCACCCATAACTCACTTGGCATTAGCAGTGACATCACACTTGCATAATCTTTAGGGAACCTCAAAAGGTACACACCATGCAGCAATTTAATTTTTTAAAAGTACTTTTGAGTTTCAGAAAGGCCCAGGGAAATCTCTCTGCATGGTGGAAACATTTAACAGCACATTACTCTGTTTTTTTAACAGCGTCTGTGTAGAATGCTCTCTGCCGTAAATTGAGAGAAATTATGTGGAAGTCAGAAGTTACACTTCAATAAAATAGTACTGAAACTGTAGTCATAGCTCTTTAAAGACAATCTATAAGCAGACTGATAATATCAAGAAAATTACATGTGCTCTGATAATCTACTGTTGACAGGTGGAGATTCTACCAATCTCCTACTAACAAAGAAATGAATGGATGCAGGTTTCATTCATTCCACTGTAATTACCTCTTTAGCCATGTACTGGCAAATTGCCATCTCTCCCAGTAGTTACAAAGGTCTAGTCTTCCTACAAGTAATATCCTGAGCTTATGCTCTCATTTCCCCCAGCAAAGAAAATTAACTGCAGCCCCTGCTTCTTTTAATACATTATAACTATATGCATATACTGAATATATACTGATGCAGTTTAAGGTCTGAAATGACTATCCAAAGAAACAACCGTTTACGACTGGCTTAAGAAAGAAACACATAGAATCAAAGAATTTTTTTCCTTTTTTACTCTTAATTCCCAGTCCTGAACAGTATTTGCACATGAAACGCTTAAACCAAGTTCATAAACAGTCATGCATGATGAAAAGATTGAAAGCATTATTCAAAGTAACTTGTTAACACTGTAAGCCTACAGATAATGAATGCATCTCAGCAAGTTCAGCTATTATTTAGTCAATATTTCTCATTTGGCTTAATGGAACGTGATGGATAAAACAAACAAGAGACAGTCTTTCTTCAACGTCCCGAGTCAAGCAAGTATCCCAATATGACAGAGCAAAATATTTGAGCAGGACAGGACAGTGACACAAAGCATACGCGTACCTCTTCACACAAACGCAAGTGCTGTAGGAAGCAGTAATGACCTTTATATAGGTCACTTTGAAATCTGTTTCAGATCTTTTCTACCTATTCCCAAGACAAAATATGAAAATACTTTAAAAAACAAAATGAAATCTTACGGCTTGAAATGCAGTAAGCCAGCCTGCAGTTGATCCTCCTGAACAGCTGCTTGTTGATTGGCCAAAGTATAAGCGTAAAGAGTTGAATGAAGTTAATGATCAGTCCTGATACTATAAATATGTAGCAGATCAGAAGGTGGCAAATAAATTGAGACTTCAGAAAGCCAACGATGTCCATGATTTCCTGAGAAAGTAAGACGGTACCTTCAGATTCAAAATGCAGAAGACAACCTGCAAAACCAAATAGTATCAGCAGTTACAAGAGTGCATTTATATCTATAAACAAACTACTAATACAGACTTGACATTTTACATTTAATTACACTAAAATAAAAATTAATTCTAATGTAGAAAAAGGCCTGGTGACAATATCTGCAAAAGTAAGCATGGAAAGAGAACATGGTATTTCTGATTCAATTCACATTTGGCTTTGAACAAATTTTCACATTTCAGTCCTAATTCTGCAAAAACAATGAGCATGGGACTCCTCTCCATGGACTACATTACTCCCCTATCAGGTCTTTATTGATAAAATATGAGCAAAATAATCCACTTATATTTTGATTTGAATTGTCCGCATAAAGACATACACTGTGGCCTCCACGATCTTCAGAAGCAGCTCCAAAGTAAACACAAGCTTTAGGGCTTTATGTTAGAAGTTGTGTTTCCTTTACAGATTACTCTAGCCATGCTCCTCAACAACGATGTAATAGCAGCCCCTTAATTCCAGCTTTATTGGCTTGTTCCCTTGTCATATTCAAGTATGAGTTGATTTTGGCAAGAGAATAAAAGCTTGGCTGTGCACAATACACTCAATTTGTTCAATTATTCCTTGACATTGCAATTCTGTCACTTATACTCCATAAATCCAGAAAGGAAACATCAATAGCAGTACTAATCCATGACCCAGCACTGTTTCCAGAAAGTAATCAACTCTCAGGTTACTTAAGAGATGTTCGTATAATTTTGGAAAGGACCAGTCCAATCTTAGCAGGTGCACATTCAGAGGAAGTATTCAGGCCTACCAAACAGCACTTGACCTCCACTCACCATTGCTATCACCAACAATAGTATCATTTTTTTGGAGAAAAAAATTATGAATACTTGATCTCTCAGTAACAACACCCCAGTATTTTGAATACAGTTAAGCAGGAGGTACTGCCATCCTGTTCCATTCCTACACTGTTTCTCCCTCTGAGGCATAGGAGAGGATTACCCAGGGAAGAAGCCCTGAGACAGTTATTTCTGAATGTGCCAGTCATAGGCAATAACAAAACAGCACCTGTCAGCATCCCAGGGAATTAACTGATGAAAAAAATCTTTATGCCTATCCTTTTAGTTTATATGAGACCCCATTATGTGAGGCACTGAGTCTAGATCAGGGTCCTGAAACATTTGTTTTACTGCCCTTGCTGACTATGCTTACAACAGCAAAAAGCACATGCAAGAATTGATACAAAGTGATAGGAAGTTATTTAGCCACATTTTCCACCACAAGAAAGATGGGGGGGGGGGGAAGGCAGTCCCAAGCCTATTATTAGCAGACAAAATGTGCCCCTTGTGTATCACAGACTTTGTTCCCTTTATCTTGCTGTACTATTCAGTACCAAAGCAGACACCATCAGTAGCTCAGAATGGCAGAACAGGCTTCCGTCCATTGTAGAAACTACTGTCATGATGCTTGTGAAGAGCTTTTCCAGCTTTAACCAACCCTTCTATTAAAGATACATTTCTGAGGGTGGCAGACAATTTATTAGCATGTGCTTTGACCAAAGCCTTTGTTTTTCTAGAAGATTAAGTAGAATGAGAAATGTTGTCTAGTAGGAACCATTGCAATGATTCATGCCCCAGACCTTCCATCACACACTCTGAAGATTTAAAAACACCCCATGTTTTCAGTAGGTTTACAGTGAAAGACACAAGATTTCACTTCCCTAATTCAGACTCCTGTACTTCATCAAGCAGAATGATTACATCACTTCTTCAAAATAGTCAGAGTGGAAGCAACCAGTGACTTCCAAGTGGATGGTTTAAATGACTGTGCAGTGCCTGAAACCCTGATGACTGGGTTTATCCTACCATCCTTGGCTAAAACTGATCAAACAGTTTTTATGCTAGCTGGCCTGTTTAATTCCATCCCACAGAATCACCCTTATCTAATGTATTCCCAGAGATTAGTTCAGGGACTGAATAAAACAAAACAAAAAACAAAAACAACAACAAAAAAAAAACAACCACAATACCCAAACATACATAAAATAAGATTAAAGCACTTTCTACTTACAGCAGAGACCTGAAAATTCACTATTTGATATAATCAACAGAAATCTACTGTAGCAAGATATTGATTGACAGACTTTGTGAACAGGAAGAACTCACCAGAACATTAGTCACCAATTTTGGGGGTTTTTTAATTGTAATAGTAGTCAAACTGTGCTAAAATGTTGTTCATGTGAACCTTTACTTCATACTGGGTCTTTAAAACAAAACTTCACAGAATCAAAATAAACAAAGATGAGATGACCTTGATAAAATTATTGTCTTACAATTTTGGGAAGCCACAATGGAAAGTATGAAAGTAATTTATTCCTCACTTCCATACCTCAGTCATCAAATTTCCAGTCTGTAAAGCTTCTGAGATATGTCTTAAAGGCAAACTAAATCTAATTAAGCAGTACTACTGAAATGCATCTAACCTAACTTGCTTGTAAAAGGAACAAGGAATTAGAGCCACTGCTTAAATTTTGCTTTGTAAAAAGTAGGAAGACTAGAGAGATTAATTTTCTCTTCTGATTGAATCCAAGCTGTTCTCCCTACAAATCTGCAACCCAAACACTGTATACAGAATGCTAGCTAAGTGATCTGCTTCTCAGGCATAAGCTCATTCTTCTAAGATTTCATTAATATGGTAATTATTTGACTGTTTTCATTACCCAAACTCCAAGAACTGCAGTTTATTCTTGGCACAAGCAACAAAAAGAAAGTATGAATTTATTTTCAAGAATCAATTCTATGCTTATGAAAGAGGTCTAGAAACTGGCTTTTTAAGTTAAGGGAACTTGCTCTTTGTCTTACTGAAGTTCCTCATGGGCAACGTTAATGTAACACCAGTTTAAGTGATAAAAGAATCAGGTCTTTAATTCTTAATCCATGATGCTGGTTTAATAAATTACACTGATTTCCTTATAGACGATGACTGAAAATTACAGCAATCTTTTGAAAACAAAAGGGCCAATCAATGTACTTTCTCAGAAGCTATTAAGATCGGAGAGCTGCCAAGAAGCTCTCTTCTATCAAACACCCCTTAAAACGAATTAGGAGAAAATAGCCAGACAAAGCATCAAAACCAGATAGGGACATTCTTTAATAACAATTTTCCTTTGGATATAAACCAAACGACTCAAACCTCAAATGTCTGTCTAGGGAGCAAGTCAACAAGCATCTATTCATGTGACTAAGAGATCACAGGATCAGGTTCAAAAGCAAACTCCACAACTATTCATTCTACCTCTTTTCCCTCCAAGTTTCATTCTTCAGCAGGATTCACTGTGTTTTCTAATTCAACTCCTCTCAGCATTTCCTTCTGCTTAGAATAACTGACCAGGAGAACACAAAACGATATGCAAGGCAAACATCACTCTCCCAGCAGAGTCTGTTGCCAATAAACAATGCTATTTTATACTACAGAGTCTGTTAGAAGGTTTGAGACTACAACTAGTGATTTCATAAAGAACACAACTGCTTGCACTTCTACAGAAAGCAAAAGAATGAAGCAAAGACTTGTCACCCATCATGTCCAAAGTTTACGTAGTAAATACAGTCCTTAGAGTGTGGAAATCAACATGGTACCTGTCCAACAGCAACTAGACTAATCTAACATTGTCTATATTTACAAATAGAGTCAAGATTGCACTATACCCAGTTATTTTCAGAACAGCATGTTTCAAGCGTATACAAAGGTTTTTGCTTATGTCTGCTGATTTGCTGCAAGTTAAGAACTAAGCAGCAGTGCCTGTAAGTGAATTTCAGTTGCCATAAGAACAGCACAGATGGCAGAACTGTATTTCATATCTATATCATATCTTTATTTCATATACAGATATATCATATCTATCTCTGTATCATATTTTAACAATGCTTCTGTACATGTAATATATACGCAAGGCAAGTCACAGGAAGCCCTTGTGCTCTTTCTGTCAGTGAGCATCAAAAGCTAGCAACAGTGAGGTTCTGTCCGTGTATGTATTTACCTTCAAGGAGAATATATCCTTACATGCTACCCAGAAAAAAGTAACCCAAGCCTGGAGGAAGAGTTATCAATCTATTTGCCAGATGTTTAGCTAGAGTTTGAATCACTTCCTACCTGCCCTAAAGGCAACTACTAGAGCATTACCTACTGTATTAGGTGTACATGGCAAGGTTTTGGTGAGAGGAGGCTGCAGGGATGGCTTCTGTGAGAAGACACTAGATGCCGCCCCCCACCACAGATAGAGCCAGTTCCAGCCAGCTCTGGAAGGGGACTCACCACTGGCCGAAGCTGAACCTAGCTGGTAGCACCTCTGTGATAACATATTAAAGGAAGGGTAAAAAACACTGCACAGCAGCTGACAAAAACATGAAACAGCCCTGCAGACACCAAGGTCAGTGAAGGAGGAGGAGGAGGTGCTCCAAGCACTGGAGCAGATACTCTCCTGCAGCCTGTGGTGAAGACCATGGTGAAACAGGTTGTCGCACTACGTGGGAAGACCGTGGTGGAACAGATATCCACCCTGCAGGCCATGGAGGATTCCATGATGCAGCAGGTGCCTTGAAGGAAGCTGCTGCCCACGGAGGGGAGCCCACCCAAAAGCAGGTTTTCTAGCAGGAACTGCAGCCTGTGCGGAACCCAGGCTGGAGAAGTCTGTTTCTGAAGGACTGTACCCTGTCATAGACAACCCAGCAGAAGCAGGGGAACAGCTCAAGGAAGTAGGAGCTCTCACAGACTGACTGCAACCCCTATTCCCCATTCACCTGCACTGCTTAGGTTGCAGTGAAGGTGGGGAGTTAGAAGAGTTGGGAGTCAAGCTGCGCGTCATAAGAAGGGGTTCTGGGGGAAAGTGGGTTTAGATCTGTCTCTCTTTTTCACTGCCCTACTCTGTTATCAACTGACAATAAATTAAAGTAATCTTCTCCAAGGGGAGTCCATTTTTCCCACAGTGATAACTGGTGAGTGATTTCCCTGTCCTTATCTCAACCCACAAGGTTTTTCATTGTATTTTCTTCTCCTTCACATGAAGGGGAGTGAGGGAGTGGTTTCATGTGTGCCTTGCAGACAGACAAGGCCAACTCACCACACCTCCTCAGAGAAGTTCCCAATCAGGGAATAATTTGAGCATATCGTAAGTCCTTCTCCCAAAGTTAAGGGAACTTAAGAAGGGGGTTAGGTTTTCCCAAGGAATCACACATTACTGAACTACATATCTTGTAACATGCACCCTAACAAAGGAGACATCAATCAGTTTGGCTGTTTCAAAGGCTGAAGAACGAATACCATCTACCAGCAAGTTTTAGGATTTCCAATATATAGACTTGCTATAAAAAACTGAATTTATTTCTTTCCTATTGAGCACCGATAATTTGCATAACAGGGTATAAACTGAAATGAAAGTAACCCAGGAGTTTTTTAAATGGTTACCATATCATAACACTTTTCCCTTCCCCTTTTACATTTTTTCCTAATATCTAATATAAAGCAAGACAGCTATGCAAATTCTGCCTGTCTGTCAGGATGCAAGTTCTCTATCTGTGTATACATACTCTCTGCTAGGAAAATGTACAGCATACCTGCTGCTCTTAGGCCTGACAGCCTCAGTGCTTGTCCCCTTACAGTGTAAAAAAGGAAGATGATTATACAGCAAGACAATGGGGACAATAACAGCCTGGGAGTGGCATGCATAGTCCGGCAAAGATTAAGAAAGCTGGGGAGCTGCTGCCCAAGTTCTGCTGAGAAGCAGTTAGGTCTTGCTCCTTCTTCCAGAACCATGAAATATTCAGTGAAGAGAGAGCTGAACAAGGAAGCTGTTAGGAACTGGGCTTAAATACAAGGCAATACAGATCTCCTTGGAGGTGCACTGTTTAGGGACTGAGGGCTTGATGCTGAGGGAGGCATTTATTTGAAGAGGGTAAACCCCTTGAAGTTCAGCACTTCATTCCAAGCTCTTTCTCTTTTTTGAGAGATCCTCAAAAAAAAAAGTCAGGGTGAAGTATACAGCAGTTATCTCAGGTGCAGAACATCAAGTTCACAAAAATAGCAATAGAAGGCAAATTGCTTCTTTCCAGCATGAAAAGAGTTGCTCTTAACTGTTTCTCACCCAAGTTCCTATATCTTAATACATTATATATATACATTTATATATGCATTTCTCCAAAGCACAATTATCAGCAATTTGCTTCAGAAGAATAGAAGAAAGAACTGCATTAAGATATTTAAGACATGGAGAAGTCTATTAGAGTTTAGTTCTGGGGACCATAGAATTCCTCTGTTTCCTCTTTTACTTTACCTGGGTCCATTAATCTAGTAAGTTACTTATGCTGCCAACAAGGACAACGTAACAAACACAAGTCAAATTTAGGGACTGAGCAAGGGAGCAGGACTAAATAGCAAATAAAAATTTACAGGAAAGTATATACAGAGAATCTAAGCAGGATGTGCACTTTGCTGTCACAGAAATACAAACAACCTGGATAGTTCCTCAAAAATAACCAGGATGAACAACAGCAAAGAGTCTAGGACAAGCAACTCATAGCCAATTTAAATGGTTTACAGAACAGTCATCGACCATTTGAGGTACAGAGATCAGAGTCTGTCTTGTTAAGCCACTGGTCCTCAACGTGCAGTCTGAGAAATCTCAGTGACAAGATTCACATCATCACTTCCATGCACAGGGAAATAACATATTAAAAACTACAGAGGCAGCAGGGGCAGTACAGCGGGATGTTGGCACCTGCATCATGTTATTTACCCAGCACTGAGGGCACACGGCACTATGGTTCATCACCTTTGCATTCTCCATTTCAGGAACAGATCCAACACAGGAGTAGCTACTGAGTTCTCCAGTGGTTATTATAAAAGCATTTCTTTCAGAAGAGCCCAAAGAAATGGGAGGAAGGAGGCAGGCAGACAAAGGACTATTCAGGAGCTGGTATAAAACCAACGGTTGTTTGGTTTTGTTGTTTGCTGTGGGTTTTTTTTTTTTTTCAATTGTGCTGGTAGTCCAAACGTTCTTTTGATAAGAGATAAGCTTTGGAAAGGAGGTCTCCTATGAAGACTCATGGATTATGCTTACCAAACATTGATCACTCAACTTGTTTTAAGGAGCTGTAAATTACATTCACAGCAACACAAAGGGTTAGCATAATGTACAGGAACTGCCTATAGTATCAACAGATAAAATAATTCCCTATTTCCAAACCAGCTTTCTATGTGAGGCAACAAGAAAACATGGATTACATGTTTAGTCCACAGTTTCAGATATTTCATCCTGCTATTGTTCTTGCCCACAATGAGTTAGTTACAAAGCTAGACTATGAAAGTATCACCTTCTGACTCCATTTCTGAAACATCCACACCACTAACACACTTAAGTAGCTGTATCCAGGCAGAGAAGTTTCACATCTAGCCAGAAGACTTGGTAGCATAAGCAAGTCCATTACTATATGCAGGATCAAACCCTCTATGGAGAGCATAGAAAACAGTGTGGATTTTTGACAATTTTTTCCTGGATTTCTCTCATACAAAAAGCTACAGCCATTTAGAAAACACTAATGAAGTATTCAGCAACTTGAATGGTTCTGTACTATAAACCAGAAGTTACAACTTTTTACCAAGCCAAGAGTGTTTTGTGCATGTGCACAAAAATGTACATCTCTCATTATTCTTACCTAAGAAGGAATTAAAGGCGTTGCTCAATGCTTCAAAGACAACGATCAGAAGATAAAAATCAGCAGCACTGAGAAAAGGATAATTTTGTTTCCTCAGTACACTCCCATAAAGTGACTTCTTTATATTTTCTGGAATTGTGATGTACATTATACTAATTTCAGGCACCTTCTCCAAGCTGTTTCCTAGAAGTCTAATTCATAACTTGTGTGGTTTTATTGTTTTGTTTAAGAAAGCCAGAAAATCATAGAATTGTAGAATGCCTTGGATTGGAAGGGACCTCTAGAGTTCATCTAGTCCAACCCCCCTGCATTGAGCAGGGACATCCTCAAGTAGATCAGGTTGCTCAGAGCCTCATCAAGCCTGACCCTGAATGTCTTCAGGGATGGGGCCTCCACCACCTCCCTGGGCAACCTGTTCCAATATGCCACTCATAGTAAAGAACTTCTTCCTAACCTAAAATGCAACTGATGAATAGAGAATTTGTGGCAGCAAAAATCTTAAAAAAAAAAAAAAAAAAAAAAAAAAAAAAGTTCTGTAAAGTGGCATAAACCACTGAGCTGAGAAAAACATCATGGTGGCAGTACCACTGGTTTACAAGTGGGACTTCCCCCACCAGACTGTGGGCTGCTAGAAAACAAATTTTCTATTGTCCCCAAAAACACAGCATAAATACTTTTAATACAGTGTCTCTCTGCAAGCAGCCATGTGGCTTGCTGGAGACAACCACGGTCTCCCACTTGGCGGATCTGAGCCCTGCCGACAATGCTGCTACAGTCGCAGCAGGATTGCATCCTCTGTGCTTCCAAATCACAGGGATATGAAGGAACGGTGCTAACTTGTCTGTGAGGGGATCCAAAAGCTTCCAGTACAAATCACAAGATGTTGTTAACAGTGCTGGAAATGAAAAATGCCATCCAGTTGATTATAAACCCAAGTGAGCTGTTAGATTTTTTTTTTTTTTTTTTTTTTGATCTTCTATGGCAGTAGACTGCCTCCTTTAGCTAATCTATTTGCATATTTTTAATTAATATGAAATATCATTCATTAGTATGCTTTTTGAATACTAAGGAAATGTTAAACAGACAAAAAAATTCGCAAGATTATTTTTTTAACCTCCAACTATTAATTTTATTTGGCTGTTTTCTGTCATATGACACTGAAAAGTAGGAAGCAGCTGAATGTCTCTGTTATGAAATAAATAAATAAATCTCAAAAGTAGAAATGACAATGCATACACAAGATGTAGCCACACCAAGAAAGAGATACGCACGATATTAATATTTTTTCATTAAGAATTTTCTAATGCTTCTTTCTATAGAAAATAGTTTTAACTGAAGAATGAATGTGGTCGGAAGCTTCCAGATTTATTATTCAAAGAAAAAACAACTCCTGCCTTAAAGAGGTAACACCCAATACTTAGAAAAGCATGTGTCTTACAGCTGAGATATGGCTGGCATGGTTTCAAAGAATAAGATGCTGGCTTTAGCGAAAGGCTCAGCTACACCCACACACAAAACAATCAGACATCCAGATGCCAGGTAAAAACCCAAATAAACACGGTGACCACTTTACTCATATTTTAGCAGTCCCATTCCACATCAGTTTTCACAGACGTCTTCCTCTAAGACCCAAGTGTTCAGAACTGTTTTGCTACACCAGGAGCTCAGAATACTTTCAGCCTCTTCATTCTCTCTGACACCTTCAGTCCCCTAACAGCCTGATTCAATTTGAGAAGTTCAGAGAATAAAAGTCTTTATCACAGGCACCAGATTTATCAAGTTCAATAATAAAGGGACTTGATTAAAATCCTGTTGAAACCAAAAGAAATCTCTCAATAAGCTTCAATAATCCATGTTGTTTGGAAAACATTATCCCTCAAGAAAAAAAGCCAAATATGATAAAACTATCATGAACTTGTGTTCTTGGCACCTAAAGCCAAGGCTAGTCAAAACCACCTTAAACTTCCATCAAAATCATTCAGAGAAAATGCCTGATCCAACAGCATTTACCTTGCTGGGTGGCGAGCATGCAGATGTTACAGTTCCTAAATATGCCAGTAAGGAGCCAGTGACATTTTTATAATCACATCGACACCTACACAGATTTTCTACAATATCTCTGAACAACTTCAGGTGCCTAAATCCTTTTAAAAGATTGGGTTTGAGCATTTGTCTTGTTAAATTCAAATCAATTTGGGACAGTTTTACTAGGCTTAAATTCAGAATGAAGCTTTTCTCGTCTCCATATTGGTGAACTCTGAGGTACAGGCATGTAAAAAACAGACAGTGACACACTGAAGGCTCAGTGAGCTTGGGAAGAGCCCTTTCCTAGTTATCTTTGTGCTTAATTACAACCCTATTGCCCTTCTACCACTACTGGGCAACAGGAACAGGCAGTTTCAATTACTTTGATCATCTAGATACTTGCTTTACATTTGTTGATTGTGGGAAGATAGTAGCATGGGTCCTGCCTATCATCTGCACATTTGGCAACACTAACCTCACTGCATTGTTTTATGGTAATTTTCACTAATACCACATCAAGGTGGGGAAAAAAAACAACCATGGTGCAAGTTTCAGCACTGTCTAAACATATCCTCAGAACTAAAGTCTTGTTAACCCCTAACAAACCACCTGTGACTTGAGGGGGGAAATCTTAATAAATTATTCAAGTGCAGATGTAGGCTGCTGCAGACAAAATGCTTCCAGAACCACAAAGAAACATCTGTAGTAATGGTATTTTCCAAGATGCCAAAAAAACCATGATAAGAAGAGGCAAACTATTATATGAAGATGGGGATAATGTGGAGACAGGGGCAGAAGCAGGACACAGTTTAACTTTCACGCAGTAGTTTCATTTGAAATGGATTAAAATTCATGTGCCATTTCTACACATAGACTTCCCCCAAAATATGTTCTTAACAGCAGGTTTTAAGCCAAGTCTTCCCCCTTTTTCTGACAGGTAAAAAAACTTGCATAACCTGCCAACTGAATCTGCACAGGCAAACCTTTTCATTCGTCTGGATCCTGATGGAAAAAATGTGATGACCAACTTTGTTGGTCAAGTTAAAAGCAAATCTAGTGCATATCAGGAATTTTTTAGACATTAATAAAACAGTCACACATGCACATGAAATCAGCGTGCTTGTCTCTACCTGCAGCTCCTGACCTTCTGGCAAGTAAACCCTCTCTCAGTGACCTGTACCTTTGACTTCTTTCCAGACTAGAATTGGTTAATTGCCTTTCCCTGTTCCTGTTATTTACGCTACAACAGAAACCTCAAGCGAGGTCAGCCCTTTTGCAAGCAGCAGAAAATGACTTCAGTGTTAAAGCTCTGTGGTAGAATGTAACAAGGCAGACAGAAGGGCTGAGGTTAAAAACGGAGCCACGGAAGTAAAAAGGCTTTAAGTTCAAAACGAAGAGCAGATCACAAGCAAGACCATAACCCAATACCTTCCAGCTGTGGGCTCACTACAGTTGTTAGACTGCTCTGCCCAGTTTCAGTACATGGTTAACCTGCCTTTTCATGAAGTCCGTTACAGCCATCATCTTTTTTATACATGATCAAAGAGGCAACTTTACAGCATCTTCATCCACACCACACACACAGTTATTCTCATTCATTCCCATTTCCTCTCTTCCTGACCTTACCTTGCCCCTACCACATCGCTAGTCCAAGGCACCGGAGGAGGACAGGGGAAAAGCACAAAAACGAAGTGAGTCAGCAGCTTCTGAGAAGCACACGAGCATTAGTCAGAGGTGATTAGGGTACTCGCCACACAGTCAGATGTGAATGAGCTTAAGACCACCAAACGCAGACTGGTGGGTAGGCTTTCCCGAACGTCTGAAACTGAATCACTGAGGAAAGCTATCCCGCAGACAAAGCGCTTGGAAAAAAACACAGCTACCCAGTGCAGAAATGCAACAAAGCATACAGGGTACTTGCTCTCAGTCACGTTTCTACTTCCCCTTCACAAAAGCTCCCTGCATTCAGAACAGCTAAATCATAACACACCTGAGGAGACAGTTGCCTTGACTTCTGTAGAGTCTTCCCTAATGGAGGCCCACAGTTGCAAAAGCTTTCACCGACCAAAGCACACGCACAATACGTTGTTGCCCTCTTGTTCATGTGCTCCCGTACTGGGACATAGCAACAGCACTAGTAGCAATGCAATTAGTTAGGGAAGTGTTCTACGTTATGAAGTGGACATCTGACTTCTGAAAATTTAAGACCAAAGTATTAATACAAGTTCTGAGGGCCGTAAATGCATGTTTGTAACACAAGAATAATACCATGCTAGTCTCAGCACAGCTGTAACTGTGTCTTCCTGCATTGAAGAGATTTCAAGGGGCATAATTCCCAGTCATCACCTACCAGCATTCAAATCAGGCTATACAACAGAAAACAATAAACCACTGTCCTGGTTTGTCACCTTTTTTCCAGCAGAGCAGAGCACAATTATAGGATTCTCATCCATCACCTGCAAGAGAACCCTTCTCCTTCAGAACTCTTCTCTGTTACAGTACAGTAAGTACATTAAACTGTGATATACAACCATCACCCCAGGAAAACACGCCTCGCTCCAGACAGATGAACACTGCTTCAGTGCCTCGGGATTTTGGCTGGAAAGAGCAAGACTTACTGAAAAAACATCCTCCCCACCAAAATGGCACATACTGCGTTTCAAGAAACACAACTACCGCGCTCTGGGCAGAGCATTTGCTGTTCTGTGACTCGGATCAGCAAGTGCTGATCTCTCTGTGCAGTTTCTCCACTCACAGAGAGTGAACGTAACACTCACAGCTTCACATGGAGCACTTACTAAAAATCTGTTATTTAAGTGCTTGCCAACAACACAACCAAACTTCGCTTAAGAGAAACATTTATCCATCAGCAGCTTACAATGCCTTCTCTGTTCACTACAAGCTTTCTGTTAAATTCCTCCACATGAATCCTGGCCCTCTGTTTTTCATAAAACATGGTTAGTTTCATTTTTAGAGACACCTTATTCAGGCACTGTTATGCAAAACACTAACATGAAAGAGACAAGTTTTGTGTAATATTTACAAAAATTCCTAAAATTAATCAAAATATATTTTAACCTGTGGTATTTGGAAAAAGACAGCATTAGGTGAGATACAAACAGCTAGAGACAGCAAATATTTACAGTACATCAACTTTTCTAGAGATCTGTGCAGTCAGTCTTTGTATACAGAGATAGTCCTGGCATACTATAAACTGGCCTCTCTATGCCTACTCTATGCAATCTTACTATGAGAAGACAAAGACGAAAGAACGCTGCAAATTTCAGCTCAAGTTGTTCCATAATAGTTTCTCTCCTTCAACAGCTTTTAATTCTTTTGCAACTTTTGGTGTGATTATCAGTACAGGCTGAAGCTACAACTGCTTGCTACAACTTCCTGAGATGGACACATCATGGTTTTTAAATAAATGCTTGGGGGACCTTTTTTTTTTTTTTTTTTTTTTAAGGAGAGTTTCTTTCATCCTTCCACCTCTTTTAAAGTATTTTCAGTTTTCATGTAGCAGCAAGGTTGTGCTCTCCCACACAAGCACCTGCATAAGGTACATCGTTCTTAGATGTTTGCATAAGGTCTTGAAACACAACTCTTAGAAATGCATAACAAAGAGATGAAGACCAGAAAGTCTCCGTGTGATACTGCCCAAACAGACTCCTCTTGGTTATCTTTTCAGCCATAGGAGCGAGTACTCACTTGTTGAAATAAATGCTACAAAGGATTCTTTCTTAGCTAAACAATACCCCCGCTTTGAGTCTTCCCTGCACCACATGATATCAGCGGACACACCTTAGTCAGTTTATGACCATTATATAATTCAGTTAAAATATCTTTATGAAGAGACACAGGCAGACGATAGCAGAGCACATGAACACATCACCAGGGAGGCAGACTCCCCTCTCCTCCCCCCAACCACCGCTCACAGACTTCTAGGTACCACGAAAAAAACAGCCACCAGGACGTGTGACTGTCTTCGCACGTCCCCTCCGAAAGCCCCGGCGATGGGGACACGCTGCTCCCCTACTCCCTCTCGCTAAGAGGCGCCTTCGGGGAGGCATCAGCAAACAGACGATCGCACCCGCCCGTTTCCACGGCAACGGCCCTTCCCTCTCCCCCCCCCAGCCCTGGGGAAGTAAATCTATACAGTGCTGTGGGGAGCATCCGGAGGTTTCGTGTCGCTTTTGAAGAGGAAAAACTTTTGTGGCGGGGGTGACCAAGCCCTGGCCCAGGCTGCCCAGAG
>JAAGNO010022407.1:0-12210 GCA_033439905.1 Ceryle rudis
CAGCAGCCCAGGATACAGTTGGCTTTCTGGGATGCAAGCTCACATTGTTGGCTCATGTCCTGCTTTTCATCCACCAATATCCCCGAGTTCTTCTCTGCAGGGCTGCTCTTAATCCCGTCATCCCCCAGACTGTATTGATATCAAGGATTGCCCTGACCCAGGTGCAGGGCCTTTCACTTGGCCTTGTTGAACCTCATGAGGTTCACACAGGCCCGCTTGTCAAGCCTGTCCAGGTCCCTCTGGATGCCATCCAATCCCTCAGACATGTCAACTGCATCACTCAGCTTGGTGTCATTTGAAAACATGCTGAGGGTGCACTCGATCCGATTGTCTATGTTATCAGTGAAGATATTAAAGAACACTGGTTGCAGTATGGACCCCTGAGGGACACCAATTTCCATCTGGTGCTACTCTTTGCAAATCTGGTGCAGTTTATGAAGGGGTTTGAATGTCAGCCTTCTCAGTCATGATTTTATCTAAGGGTTTGTGTATTTGTGAATGTCACCACTGTAGTTATTTAAACTTTTTGGGGTGAGCATCTATTCTTGGGACCCATGCAGTTTAATAACTTTAAAAGTGCTTTTTTGGATTGTTGCTTTAAATTGCTGCACTTTTCCATGTCAGTGTTATGTAGCTGCAGCTCAGTTATTCTGCCTCTTACTGACAATGCAACCTCAGTGAGAGACTGTGGCCTGGGATATCTCTCAGCAGACCTTGCAGAGGTCACACATGAACTACAGGGGAGCATCAACAAAACCCAAGTTTCCATTCAGAGTAACTGTAAATACTCATTGTGGTCATATATTATCACCCACTCTATCCCTTCAAAAGACTTGAATGTATTTTCAAGCATTTATCAATTAAGCCTCAAAATACCTCATCAAGGTACTGCAAATTAGGTGATAAAGGGACCAATTCACCTAACACTGATCTGCATCTACTTTAGAAATGAAACAGAACATCATAGCTATTCAACAATGCACATTTAAATCCCTGAATGATGGACTATAGCCACAAATAAGGAAATTAACTCATGCTCTGAAGCACTGCTTCATTTAGCAACTGCCTCAGTCAAGAGTTTTTGGAAGTAAACTCTGGGATAGAAAGCAATACGGGAACTTCCAGGTGTAGACGTGAAACGTGAGGGACGCAAAGCTTCAGACTGTGTAGGAATGTGAAATATATGTAAGAAATAGCTTTATCTCTGTTAATCTTATCTCTGGTGGATGACTAAACCCCAGATGTACCCATCAGTTGGTTACTTAAAGTCTCCTCATTGAAAATTTCCTTCCTCTTAAGACTGCAATGATGGAAAAATTGTGCTACCTTAGATTGCATTGTTCCTTCTTTGATTACTTCCTCTTAAAACAGCAGTAACCTAAATTTCAACTGAAAATTCACAAATAGAATTACATACAAGATACTGGGAGGTATAAGTGTATAGTGTATGGAGGTATATACACACATACATATTCATATACGTAACATATAGTCATATGTATGTACATATATTTTATGCATATATATATGAATGATTTGGTATATATTTTGCTCCATAAGAGAGCTACCTTTACATACAGTACACTGAGTGGTGTACTCAAGTGTTTGAAATCAGCATCGTTTATCTGTTTTCTTGAGATTTTCAGAAACCAAGGGAAAATGTGGCAAGGAGGTGAGAAATAGTTTTGTTTATGGAGCAAGAAGCAAAATAGCTGTTGTTTTTAAGCTTTGAATTGACATTGTGGGGGGAAGCAGAAAATACCCTTACTTCAGAAAATGTCAAAATTTAAGAGTTTATCAGGCAGAGCTTCTCCTTTGCTACAGTAACAAGGTATTCTAGGGTTCCAGTTTCATATCATTTGGAGAAAAAAAATGTGAAGCAGCACACCTTCTACAGAAGCTATGAGCTTTGAGAGAAGCTAGTGATCTTCTCAAGACTTTCAAGATCTGCGCAGAAAGCACAATGACTGTACTTTTATGATCCTGCACAGAAGGGCCATCCTACATTTGTAAACCAAGGAAACCTAAGCCTCCCAGCAACATTTTGGATGAGCTGGCAAAATGTCAGGCAGAATTCTCACATAAATCCTTTCTCATTGTCAGCTCATTAAATGATATTTCTGAGAGATATTTCTGTTTTAAATAATTGACAACTTCTGATGCAATCATATCTGATTGGAAGATTCCCATCTGCTTTCTTATTTTCTTCTTCGCAATTATAATATGACAATGACCTCTTTTAGAGCCCTGATCATCTTTGCACTAGGGTAAATCAGGAGTAATATTACTGAAGTCACAGAATCACAGAATGGTAGGGGTTGTGAGGGACCTCTAAAGATCATCTAGTCTAACGCCCTTGCCAGACCAAGACTGCCTAGAGTAGATCCCACAGGGAAAAGTCCAGGCAGCTTTTGAAAGTCTTCAGAGATGGAGATTCCACCATGTCTCTGGGCAGCCTGTTCCAGTGCTCTGTTACCCTCAGAGTGAAGAAGTATTTCCTCATGTTGAAGTTGAACCTTCTGTTTTCCAATTTATGGCCATTGCCCCTAGTCCTGTCACTGGATCACTGCGAAGAGCCTGGCCCCTTATTTATAAGCATTGATAAGATCCCCTCTCAGCCTCCTCATTGGATTTACATTGAAAGAAAACTGCTTTAGAGGGAAAGTGGGGATCTACTCTCACTTTAGAATCTTGAATGAATGTCTACAAGATATTCCTTATAACATTTAGAAAAATTGATATATATGGTCTTCAAAATAGGATAATTTAGAGATTAGTTTTCATGTTCTGTGACCTTGGAGCCTGATTACAACAATTCTTCCTTGATTCTCTGCTAGTTGATCAGCAGATTCTTGTTTATGCACAATGCAACTGCCACCATAGATTTTCATCGAGATCTTGGCCAGCATACTGCTTTATAGCTGCATATTGGATTTGCTGCATCAAAAGTCATTTTAATTGCATGTGTGGCTAGACACCTTCTTAAGCATCTTCCCAACTTCACTGCATTTACCCTAACACCCTGAATACTAGGAAAAGAAGCTCTATTATTTCTATTTCTAAGTGGGAGAAGAAAAATATACCCTTTTTTAGGTGATCCATCATTCATTGATGCTGATAACAATCAGACTATTGACTGCTGAGCAGTGAAGAGCTCTTGCTTGTTACTGTCAAGGCTCCTTTGTATTGTGTTACTGAAATGTTCAGTGAAGCAGAGACCTCATCCCAGTGCTCATGCTGTGCACGTAGGGTGTGGAAAGCTAAGGTGTTAGGCTACTGTGAAGTACAAAGCAGGGTAGCTCTCCCATGAGTAGTTCAGATGCAGACACTTGGAGCAGAAGACTAGGGCATCATAACCCAATGACATAGGCATTCACCTTAGAGGTCAGTGACTTCAGATCAAACCTCTGGCTTGAACCAGAAAGAACAACGATTTGTTTGTCTCCTAAATGTATTCATTACCCACCATGTTACTGGCTGTTTTTTGAAAAAATGAAGACATTCATTGACCAGAAGTTTTACGTACTGTCTTTTTCAGACCGTATCAGTCCTCTCAACACTTAAATCAATAAAGTTTTCCTGAAGTTTTAAAAATTCTAATAGTTAAAAAGAATATATAGGGGTTTCTGGTTTTTGTTTTGTTTTTTTTTTTTAAACTTCCCAGCTGGGTCTCAAAACATACACATCCAGGAGGGGTAAGGTCTGAACAATCCTCTCCCAAAAACAAAGGCAGCACCATGTTGTCTTGAATTTCTCAGTCTCTGTTATATTTTCTTCTGGAGTAAAAGTCTTTTTTATAATTTCTTTCAGCCGTGGGTTTATTTTTTTATACCAAACACCAGTCTCAACTGAATAGGCCTAAAACTGACCACTGTGCAGAATATTATGGTGGAAAAAATGATGCAGTAAACCCTCCCAAAGATTTTGAAATAAATTGATTTGAATGTCCTAAGTTCTTTTGTGGGGTTTAGGTCTAATATACTGTATAGTAGAAGAAATAGGTTGCTTTGGTCCTGTGTAAAGCATCTACCCAGAATGGATATGTGTAGTAAGGCTGCTAACAATTTATTCACTGTTAGGTTTTTATATTCCAACTTAAGATTTCTTATAGTCTGACGCCAAATCCTGGACAAAAGATTTCCTTTTTCATTTTTCACTGTGAATAGCTGATAATCTGGCGCTTTACAGAATCATATCTGAATCTCTAACCTTGGACAACTTTTGTGCTCCACTGTCAATTCCTCTGAGCGTTATACCTGCTATGCATGAATGCTGTAATTTTACAGCATGACCTGCAGACAGGAACAGAGGCAACTGGAACCTATTAGACCATGAATTTCATTTTCTGAGGACCTGCAGCTCCAATTGAAGTTGTGCATGTTGGCAATTTCTGAAAATGAGACCTCCCCTTCCCACCTTTCTACAAGAAATTTTGACAAAAGCCTCTGAGGCTGAAGTATTGTTGCAAGAAGGCTGATGGTTAATAAACCTTGTCAACCCTGCTTCATTCTTCTAATCACATCTTACAGTGTGTTTTAGTTTAGTTTTTAATCTCATCTGTTCTCTCCTCTCTCACTCTGCCTGTATTTTTAGCTTTATGACTGAAAGCCCTTGATGCGAAATGCAAACACATGCATCATTTGCAGAAAAGTGAAATGTGTTTCTACCACTATTTTTTTAAATTTACAGTACATACTACATTTGTTTTGAAGAAAGCTTTACTGTAAAGCATTGCCCTGTCTTCACATGTGGAAAACAAAGCTTATTTGTCATAGATACACAAACGTTGCCAAAAGCAGATTGTTTCTTTTAATAAAGAACAAGTGCACACTATTTTGTCTAACTGCTGCTCAGGACACAGACAGTACTAAGTCCTGACAAGTTGGAGGATTGCATTTTGTGATTTAGAAAGTCCACTAGGAGGAATCAATATAGTTGCAAGCAATCCAGTGATGTTAATTATTATTAGATGTAAATCAGGAGTCCATGTTCTCAGTCCCCTTCTTTAAACTCTGGGAAATCTTCCTTACATTAATCAAAGCTAATAATATAAGAAGTAAACTGTGTGTCTTTATATACACAGTACAGTCGAGATAACAATTTCAGCTGAGTTGTATTAATGAGTACCATAAATACAACACATGGAAATAAGAGAGTTGCACATAGAGTCAGCATTGCACATGCTGCAGTAATAGATTCTGTAATTTAAAAATATGATAATATTAATATAAAAATATGATAAGGAACCTGTAAACAATTGATTTAATGCAAAGTAGTAAGATCTCCAAAACCTGGATGATTTCTTGACTGTGTGATGCATTTATGAGTGCGTCAGATCACTGCTAGTGCTTGATCTCCACAACAGCTCAGTGGAGTTCTTCGCAACACCTACAAGAAAGGTGTGTCTCTTCAGTTTGAGTCACAACATATTTTGTTTTCCTGTTTGGTCCAGGCTAGCCAAAATAACTACTGCAAATGTCTGCATCACTGACATCATCTTTGGACATCTATAATCAAATCCATTACTTTAGACAGAATAGCAAATGAATTTAGCTTCAAGATCTCTCTTCAGTGGAAAGAGCCAAAGGTTTCTGCCTTGTTGAATTCCAGGTCAATAAAAGAGGAAGCTATCTTGCTAATGTCCCCTCTGTGGTGTTGTTAATAGGATTGTTATTCTCCAAGCCACCTGTTTTCATGCAACTTGCAAGAGCTTAATATCTTTGAGAGCAGTTTCAACATGATTTGACAGACCAATGGTTTCAGAAAGTACTGGAGAGATGGACATAGGGCACACAGTTAAGTGAATGCATAACCTCTCCTTCCATGGGGAAAAAAAAAAAAAAAAGTATTTCTTTTAATTAAAAAGGAAAGTATTTGAGAGAAAATGAAAGCACTTTCACAAATACGTAAAACAGCTCCCAGTCAATTCTAACTTTGATATTGATTCAAATGGGAGCACAGACTAAAACTAAGAACATTTTTAAATGGCCCTAAATGCAACTTAGGATTTTTTAGAATGGCCATGTCAGCAAACCTGATATGCAGAGTGTAATAAGATGATGTTCACAGACCAGGAGTTTGGAGGAGTGTAATGAGGGACATCCTGAACGAGGAGTGTGAAAGAGGCCAATGTTGAGCTTTATGGTGCGATTTTCCAACATAATAATAACCAGCTTTTGCATGCCTTATTTTATATGCAACACCGGGTACAGAAATCTTCAGCAAAATAGGACTGCAATTTTGGTAGTGGGTCATGTTGTTGTACTGTTTCTTCAAACATAGAAACCACTGTTGTCTGTCACACTGTGTGACCAGACTGGAAGTTGAATACTTAATGGACTAAATGCTTAGCTGTGCTCTTCTCTTTGACTAGTCACCGTATTTTATCTTTAGTGCACTGTGCTGTGTTGGCAACAGTGTTTCTATTAAATTAATTTGGGTGTGAGTGGTTTTAATTCATATTTGTGCAGCCTGGCTAATATCTCCATGAGTTGGTCTCTGATTAATCTTGTCAAATATATCCTACCATCAGTGCATACCAAGTTCTCATAAAGTACTGACATATTTGTCAGCAGATTGAAGTATTTTCAGTGCACACAGGTAAAATTTGTATTTCCTTGAGGTCATATTCACATTTCATAATAGGAATGTAAAAAAAGCCCATAAAGATGAAAACTGCAATTGCATACCACTTACTAGAAAGAAAAAATAGCTGAAATATGATGACCTTCAGTATCAAGACTGCAGATTATGAAAGTATATGAAAGTATATGCATATGAAAGAAATCATCTCTATTTATAACTAGAATATACACCACTGCTGGTTTGCCAGTGCAGAGTATAAGACAAAAGAGAGAATGTAATTATGAGAATAGTTATCCTTATTTATCAGAAATATACACTGAACTAGAGTGTGGTAGAAACTCCTGCACAACTTGTGGTCAACGTGGTTGTTTTCTGCACAAGGCTTATGCCCATCATCAGTGCACGTTGGTTCTCCCTTACAGAAAGAGCAGTGCTGTCTGAAGATCAAGTCCATCCAGCTCACCTTCACTAAAAGCCAGATGATGCCAGCACTAGATCAGGTCAGCTGTTGCTTTGTCCAGCTAAGCCTTGCAAACCTCCAGGGGCAGAGATTGGGCAGCATCTCCTGCTAGCCTGCTCCTGTCTTGTTCTACTCTCCTAGTGAAGAACGGTTTTTTCCCCTAAATTGTCCTAATCCAACCCTCCCAGCCACTATCTGTGACTGTCACCTTTTATTATACCACCTGATGACAACGAATGAAGTTTGGATACAACGTCTTTGCATCTTATCTTCAAGTACAGATAGACTTCTACCATATTGCTTCTCACCCTTTTCTTCACCAGACTGTGTACCAGCTCCCTCCACCTCTCCTTGTAGGACACTGCCCATCATGATAACTCTCTGCAGGATGCTTTCTGGTTTCTCCACATCCCTTTCAATCTGTGAGGCCCAGGACTGGACACAGCATTCCAGGGCAACCTCACCAATGCTGAGCAGCGGGGGATATGAACTTTCCTCAGCCTGCTGGCCACCCTCCTCCTAAAGCAGCCCAGTGCCTGCTTTGCAGTGGCAATACTCTTTTGGCACATCCTCCACTTGATATCCACTGTAACCCCCAAGTCACTGTCTTTGTCCTATCTGTCTTGTATTAACTCATTGCTTGCTCTTTTTTGAGTCATTGATTCTATTTGTATGTGCCCCTCATCCCTGCTGCTTCAGGGTGTTTGTCAGTTTGAAGTGAGAGCTTTGTGTAGTCTTTGGGAGACTGTCTCGCACTAAATGTTTGCAGAGCACTCAGTACAGTGGGGTCCCCTATGCTTATGCATAAAATGGAAAGGTTTTACTTTCTATTGTTATTTTAATATACACATTAAATGAACTATAAGTCATCTTCTTATTTTAGTAGACCAACAATAAGAACCATACTGTGAAGGATGAGCATGATAAAAGTGCAAGGAATATAACAGATTCTTGTCCTGGTTTGAATAGACTTAAGTCTGTGTAAATGTCCAAAGATTCAGTAAGGTGGAATCTGCTTCACTGACCTGGAAGACAACTAATCACAGTCTAAGTTTACCTTAGTAACATACTGCCCAGGGATGTTTCTGAGCACTGAAAAGCAATGATGTCTACTCTTGAATTCTTAGGACATCATCTTATATGCTTCTTCCCCATAACCAGTCCTGCCAAACAATTGCCATCCAAGTTTTGGGAGCTGGAATTTACCAGAAGCTCTTCTGAACAGGTAATTTCTGGTCACCACATTTTAGAGACTAAGAGAATGTAGTAGCATAAATCTGCAACATGTCATGTAGCCTAGGCACATTTAGTACCTAGGTACAATCCTAGGCATGTTTAATTTACTAGTAGACACAGCCATACATGCTTGCCCTGTGCAATTATGTGGAACTCAACTTCTGTATTCATACAACAGCAGTAATTGAGGAATAAATAACTTTTCTTCTATTACTGGAAAAAGTAAGGCCATGATATTTGGAATGAAGCACAGATCAATAACCTTATGCCAAACAAAATAAAAACCTGTTAAGATGTAGCAGAAATCATATCACTTGCTATAATAGACTTTACTCCTATCTCTCTAGCGGTAAAAAAAAAACTCTTGTGATTTAGAAATAAGGAAAATGTGCTGCTCTTTGCAAAACATATTTTTATGTCAGTTCATCTCTTTCACCAGCTTTTCCTCTAAAAGAAAAGAGCTCCATACATCTTTCCATCTCACTCACCCCATGGTTCCCTCCATCCTTCTTCCCCCTTCACTGTACTTTGTCCATCCTTCTGCTGTCCATGGCAGACAGCCCCCAAGCCCTCCCTTCTGTTTCCTTCTCTGCCCTGCCCATGGCTCCCTCCCTGCTTTCACAACACAGTTTGAGTGGCTGTGCTAATTTGTTCCAACTAGGAAGGGACCAACTGTACATCTAGTGTCACTGTAGTGGTGCTGGGGTTGCACAACCTAGCCGCCTGCTGCTGCAGTGACAGCAATGAAGTTTTTAGGCTCACCTTTATAGTTTTCTGTGAACGTATACAGCCAGCTCTCAAACTACTTTACCTTACTGGATTTTCACCTCTCTTCTACTTTTTTCCCCACTTTCTTTCTTTCAAACTACTTTTACAACAATACAGAATAATGTGGATGACATACTGACATTTTTAAAGAGTTTATGACTCAGACAAAACATCTACAGCCAATGTTTCATCTCTTAACACAGCCATAAGAAATAACACAGCTCCTGAAAGGTGGAGAGGCACTGTGTTAGCATCCAAGAAGGAAACACATATAGATGGGGTGTGCTGGTGTGGGTAAAGGGGAATTTAACATGTGGAGCAGGACAAATGAAATGTCTAAAAGTGATAATTCAGTGGTTCTGGTTAAATACTTTCTGTTGCTTTACATTTGCTCTCAAAGAGTCTTTAAAGGAAGATTAATAATGAATTCTGCATATGCATTGTCTTTAGTAAAGGCATGTAGCATGTGCTAATAGATCTACAGTGAGAACTGTTGCCACATTCCAACTTGCTTCAGTAGGTGCTGTCAGAGCTGTGTGATTGTTAGCAGGCAGGTTGTCGACCTAAGAATTTGCTTCTAGACCTTATAATTTTTCTTTTAATTTGCATTTTATTATTTTTGAAAGAGCAATATTTTTATTTATTTATATTTTTTTAGTTTTGAGATATTCTTTATTGGATTTTGATGAGATCAAACTTTCTTCAGAGTTCTTAAATTGGTTGTCAAGTTAGTGTCTTATTTAGTAATATGAAAATGTAGAAATTCAGTCTTGCTTTCAGTGTGTGTGTATAAAATTATTTTTTTCAAGCACGTCTCTAATAATTTAGTAACACTAGCCAGCGTATTTATCAGAAAAACTGATTAAGTAACCTCTCTAGTACACTTGAAGTATTAAAAACTATGTCATACTCAATCAAAGCTTCTTAGAGGATGTTACTTCACTCATTTTCATGCAAAGAACACCAATCTCATCCATACCAAGAAATAAAATGTTTACCATTGTGTTTCAAAATCAGAATAAAAGTTTTTTGGTTTGGATTTGGTTTTGGTTTGTTGGGGTTTTTTTTCCAATAAAGTCACATAAACAGCTCACAGTACAGGACTTGGAATGGTATTGATGAAGTTAATGGGTTTTCAATAGACCCTCAGAGATTACCCTCTGGAGTTCACTAGGTGAATTACTAAAATTGTATGACTATCAGCACTTTTGAGATGAAAAAGCAATGTATTTAGATGTAGTGCAACAGTTTTAAATAGTACATTATGTAACAATACAGTAACAAAGTAGAAACAGTAGAAAAAAAACATTAGTGATAATACCCTGTAGGATATGCTTTTATATTTTGATCTGAGAAACATCAAGTTTGGCTTTTTGAAAATACTATAATATCTTTATAAGTTTTCTGATAGTAGCAACTAATCTGCATCTGGGTATAGATGTGGCTGATAATTCCATAGTTTGCATGAAGTCATGGTGATGATTAGTCACCATAAAGTCTGGCAGTGTTTTGTCCTCTGGGAATTTTCTCTGGACATTCTCAAGAAAGGTACTGATGGGAAAGCCTTAAGCATCAAAACAAAATATCAAAAAAGATCATGTAAGGGACATGATGTAGGAGATGAGAGACAGAAAAAAAAGCACAGTAACAAACAGTGGCAATGTGGCATCCAGCATTGTTAGCAGTTATAGGAACTGAAAGGAACAAATTAATTAGATATTGAGTTCTTCCAATTTCCTTTACGAAAAAACATTGATTTTTGCTCTGTTCGTAACTGACAGTAACTTTGTAAAGAAGACAAAAAAGGACTGCTGTATTTGCTTTTTTTCTACTCCTGCTCTCATGAGTGGGCTTGGCCAAATATATCTGGGATGTATTTGCCTGCCATCTTAACTAAGGCTGTGCTGATTGAACATCTTGGGGTGAGGTGAGGTGGCAACCTCATGCTCTGAGTCTGGGCATGTAGAAAAGGGAAGAAGCAGATGTTATAGCACAGCCGAGCATCAGTGACAGAGCTTGCTGGAGGGGAAAATTAAGCACTGGTCTGGGAACAAGCTATAATTTTAAGAACCTGTTCTACCAAGTCTAATTTACTAACTCTAGCATAGATTTGCACACAGCAGGCACAGTGATCATTCTGTACTTTTGCTAGGATGGATATGCAGTTTTGAAATTAAGATATTAAAATTTTGCATTGTGCCTTGAGTGAATACAGGAAGTGTGCTATTGCACTGAACTAATTATTCCACATAAAATCCTAAAAAGGAAAATGAAAAAGAGTGGATATTTAAATTCATATTCCATCACTGCTATCTACATGGTATGAGGAGGAAAATATTCAGTGTTGAGTTACTGCTTTGAGAATGGTACATTATGACCCTTGTAAAAGGCAGGGGAAATTGCATAAAAAGGAGGAGAAAAAGTGTATAGAAGGTGTTGATCTTGAGAATAAATTACATCTGAACTTTCTGATATTTTCAAAAGCAAAGTTGACCCTAACTTTCTAAACACACATCATGAGGTTTGAATCTAGATCTGTTGTAAAGATTTTGAGTTTGTCTCTCAAAATCTGCCATTTGGGTCTTATACAGCATATTGAGTTGCATCATTTGTGTTTATTTTTCTTGAGATACAAATTCTCCTAGAGAAACTATCCTAGAATCATATAAAACATATTCATGTGCACTTAGTTCACTGAGAAACAGAAAAAACCTCCTAAAACAATGAGATTCATATCCAGCTCAAGGTAAGTCCCTCTTTCCTCTTTGCATAAAAACCACCAACGCTTTCACTATGTCCCGGCAAAACTCATATGAAAAACATTATTCTGAAGTCCAGCTTGTTAGCTAGATAATTAAGAGACTGAAAACATAGCTTTCTTAGATCTGAGGACACTGTGGACAGCTCAGTTCCCAATTTTTTTTTCCAACAAGTTTCAATACGTGAGCTTTAATGACTGATTCAACGTGTTGCCAGAAGGACATCCAGATTTTAAAATATTACTGTATCATGCTTAATTTGCAATGCTTTTCCTTTTCTGTCATCACAGTTAAGACAACATCATGCCGTGATTTATTCAAGAACAAAATGTTGTCAGGTCTTTCCCCTTGTTTGGTTGGTTTTTGGTTTGGTTGGTTGGTTTTAGTTTTTATGGATTTTTT
>JAAGNO010022408.1:0-30053 GCA_033439905.1 Ceryle rudis
CCACACCGTTTCTGATCCAGGCCAGGATGCCGTTGGCCCTCCTGGCCCCCTGGGCACACTGCTGGCTCATGTTCAGCTGGCTGTCCACCAGCACCACCAGGTCCCTTTCTGCCAGGCAGCTCTCCAGCCACTGCTCCCCAAGCCTGTAGCGTTGCCTGGGGTTGTTGTGACCGAAGTGCAGGACCCGGCCCTTGGCCTTGTTAAACCTCATCCCACTGACCTCAGCCCATCGCTCCAGCCTGTCCAAACCCCTCTGCAGAGCCTCCTACCCTCCAGCAGATCGACACTCCCACTTAATTTCATGTCATCTGCAAATTTACTGAGGGCACATTCGATCCCCGCATCCAGGTCATTGATGAAGATACTGAACAAGACGGGTCCCAAAATCGAGCCCTCAGAGACACCGCTTGTGACTGGTCGTCAACTGGATTTAACTCCATTTACCACCACTCTCTGGGCCTGGCCATCCAGCCAGTTTTTAACCCAATGATTAATTAAGAGCTCCAGTGTTTCCAAAACACCAGCAACAGTAGGAAAGTATCAGGGGCTTACAAAGCCAGGCATGAGGCTTTCTTTTGGAATAGCCAGTTGTGCAGTAGAAGCACGGCACAAGACAACACAGCAGGCAGACTGAGACCTTTGAAAGAAGGCCAGGAAGTATTGCACGTCCTTGCATCACACCAGGCTTCATCCTAGTACAGCAGTGTCTTACAGTTCCAACTGCCAACATTTGTCAATCCAAGGAGAAATTACACAAAATTCTATAAGAAGTTATTCCATCTTTGGTATATTACCTCCCTCTACAGACAAAGTCAGAGGTGAGGCTGCTCGTGAAAGACAGATGTCACAAAGCACATGACAACTGCTGGAAGTCAGAATAGCACCGTGACTCCCATTCTCATGACAAATTTCTGACCACCCTTACCAATTTCCCCAGCACTTCTTTCATCACCACCTGTTTTGAATAGGCAGAAATTAAAGACGCGGTGTGATTTTATTTAAAATTACTTTTTTGATATTCTAGGCCTGAATAATAACGGAAAACTTATCTAATAATAATTTGTAATGTTGTATGGCTTTTTCTCTGCAGAAGAGGGACTGGAAGGGCAGAGGAAGTACTGCTTAGGCTACTCTGTCTGCACGGATAGATTCTGACCACTTCACAAAGATTCCACTGTGCTGGGGAGCTTGAATTGCTATCTGTTTCTTGGTGGATACTCATTTCCTCCCAAGCAGTCTGAAGGAAAATATCTTGGCTTACAAAACCTGGTCTGTTAATGTCCAGTTGTCTGTACTGAAAACCATGGATAAAAGACCCTGTTCTTAGCATGGTAGCACTGTGTCACAACCACAAGCATATTTCATCACCTGAGACTTCACGTCTCTAGTATTCAATATGCTCATTAGCAAATACACAAAATCTCAATTATGATGTCGGAATTCAGGTCTAAAACTAAGCCATTCAAGTTATGAAAATCTGTACACTGTTTTGATTATAGACTTTGGCTTTCAAAATCATAAATTAGCATTTTTAATAAAAAAAAATAAATCGCTCTTTAGAAGAGAAAGGGAAAGGACAGGAAGAAATAGCAGTCTATGCCTACTATTTCACTGACATGTACAGTAGGCCAATTTACAGAGAAACTGAAGGCTGAGGAAATGCGGGAGCATTGCAAGCCCACCAAAACACATGACATTATTTGACCAAAACCACAGTGCTGTAGAAACACTTTATCTGAATACCTACCACTGCGTAAACACATGTAAACATAAACAGATGCTGCGTTTCACATTCTGTACTGCATTAATAGCAATTAGATCTTGCAGATGAAGTGAAAGAGAAAGGAAGGGAAGTAATGTACATCTACTTTATAACTTTGTGTGTCTGCCCCCAAGGCATACGGTGAACTACTTCACGGATAAACAATTGTTCACTGCCCCTGAACAATATATAATCTGCAAGCAGTGCAATGCAAATGTAATCTAACCATTATATTCTGTGATAGTAGGCAGTCGCTAGTCCTGTGAAAATAAACTGTTATGAATGGCTGCTCCTGCATCGTACAGTGGAACTGCTTGACCAGGAAGATGGTGGAATACAGGAGAATGCTGGCCAGTTTTGTTGTTCAAGGGTCTATCCACACTCTTGTTACCCTCTGCAGTCGATGTGATTAACATTAAGCTAATAATCTGTTCATCAAATCTTATCTCACATCACCCCAATTGTCAGTCAAGTCACTTTCTCCCACATTCAGCAGGTGGTATCTCCAGTTAGGTTGGAAGTATTTGCTTCAACATGGTTCCAAAACTGTTCTGTGGCAATGTATGATACACATATAATGCCACTAATGCTATCATTCACTGGAAAACCTACACTGGTAGCAAAAAATTTCATGGCATTTGATGTCGTTTGTTGCACAAACACAAACAGAGCATACTTTAAAATAGCTAACAGTATTGGGATATTGGCTTTGAGTAACTTCTGCATAGACAATACAATTTGTCAAACAGGACACTTTGTTGCTGTCTGGATGGTGAAGGGAATCTCCATGGTAAGGGGTCCTTGCAGGGGCATCTTAGTTGAATTGGGTGAGACTCCCTAAAATACAGTTCTGTCCAATTTTTATAATCCAGTTGGTCTGGGGTCACTGCAAAACATGCATAAGCTATCACTACAGATTACCTTAACCTACGTGCAAAACATATTTTAAGTATGTACAAAAGGCTGTCCTACATCATCATTTCCACACATGTGGGAAGTGTTTCTATTGACTGTCTTACCGTTGTACGACTGACTAACTTTGCAGCAGGAATCTGTTAAGGAATCTTTGGGACAAGAAGATTCTCCACCCAGGATGTTAACACATATAAACATTGAAATTACTCTAGGCACAGCAAGGACTGCCTGAGAAATCTCAAGAACTGTCTGAAATTCCCACTGGGACAGCTCCCTGTAACAATCTGTCAAATACATCTTGTGCAGACATCCAGCAGTTCAGGCAGTCACCTAGTTTTGGCTTGATCTGCTGTCTCAGACCAGCCCTTTATCTCATCTATGCAGATGAGTAGCCTGGGAGTTCCTGGACCACTCTGGGAACTAGCAACTTAAGTGTATCAGGAGTGCACACAGGCACAGCCATGAGACCCAGCTACACTGCAATTAAAGAATAAAACATTTTTCTGCTTAAATCTCATAGCCCTTGCCCATCTATCCGACCAAATGATGTCAATGCCTGACCTAGTGAACAGTTCAAATAGAACTGGCTAAGGAATGACTCATCTCATGCTTAAGTTAATGCCTAAAGTTAGGTAATATTTATGCCACATGCTATCCAAGCTTTTTTTTTTTTCTCTCCAGATCACACTACTGAATTTGACTGAGTGCAGACTATATCAATGTTTCTGATATGAAAGCACCGAAGGCAACATTGGTAGTGAGATTTGTGGTCTGTTGTTTCTACCTTCTGCTTGTCAGCTCACCTGACACTGTCAGCAGTCTATCAAGCAGCATCTGGGAAAACAAACTCACCTCATCAGTATTCCACACATCACACATACGGTACTGCTTTATCAGCTGATCCTTCTGCTCTGGGCCAAGGCAGATCACAATGGGTTTAATGCCTATACCTCCTCGTGAGTGAATTGACATGAGACTCCACGTTGAATAATAAAGTGCAGAAGCTAAGTGCTTGTGTTGCCTATCTTCAGTATCCAGCTCTGGAGTTTCCTCATGCGAGACTGAACCGAAAAAACCACAATATCCTGCAGCCTGGTATTTGCAAGCCATAGATGTAATGGGTCTTTTAGATCAATGTTCCACGGGTATGTTTTTTTCTTGTATTTAATGTTCAAAGAAGACAATTTCATTTTCCAGTTATTCTGTGGGCCACATTGCTGTAGTAGCTGTATCTACTGCATTAGTACCAAAGCTGAATAACACAACTAATATGAACAGATAAAGTGAACCCATATTGCCAAGTAACTTTCTAGTACGTGGACACAGCCATAGTGACTGACCATCTATATTCGGGAGAGTTTTGTCTGGGCCACGCTGAGTAGAACAAGAATGAAATCTGCAGCTGTGGAATGGATCGATTACTGGCACCATTATCAACTGCCCACACTCCAAGGATGTTTACTGCTGATCACTAACTGAACACAGCATGGAGAGAGGCACTTGCAGTATGGTTCACAATCTCAGCAGCTTCTAAGTTGAGGGAAAGCTTTTAAGCACAGATGTCCCTTGTGATTATTGACAAGGCAATGAAGAGACAGGCCAAGCTATGCTGGGGGAGGTTACAAGGGTCTTTGTAGAGCTGGCTATTAAAATCATCAAACTAGCTGTTTAAAGAAATAGATCCAGCAAGCTCCCAATTCAGTTGTGTCTGGCCCTTTCCCTGCAAATGCGTTCTTGGAAAGGGTCAGCTTCCCAGCCAAGTTTTCTCCTCTTCTGCCCCAACCCCTATCACGTGTCTCAAGCAAAGATACACCACTCCCTGGCCATCCTTTCCTGTGCTCCATCCCACTTGCAAGCAGGGTGGTGTTAGTTTGGCAGCACCTGCCTCTAGGGAGAGACTGAACGTAGACAGGATGACATGAACAGCTGTGTCACCTTGCAATAGGAAAAATAAGTCTTCTCTAGATTTTAAAAGACATGTCTGACATGCTTAATTCACAGCAATAGGCAAAGCAGGTAAGTTTGCTGGTCCTAGAAATTCTCAGATAATGAGCAGTACCCTGCCTTTCTCTCTTGCAATGAAGTGTCCAGTTCTCCTCTAAAACCTTGGATAAAACAAAACCTATTGCAGAGCCTTATTTTCTACACCTTCCTTTAGGACGTGGGTTGCTCTAACTCTAAGCTAAGCAGCAAGTATTTTAAGAACTGCGGTTTATAAGGAAACATTTTCAAATATTTTAGTCTCCAAATCTTGCCTTTTAAAAAATTAATATTCTAGTGAGAACTCTTGTCTGAATTCTAAATACCTACTTGAAAACAAAAAAACATCCATCTATTTATGGAGGATGTAACATTATGTTCTCCCTTCCACTGTTTGAATGGGAAAAGGAGCAGGACCAGAAGCAGGACTTTTCCTAGGACTCAAGGGCTGAAGCTAACAGGCCAGCTCCTGCTGCATTAGAAGAGGCTGTGAGCTAGAGAAGCTCCCACATGTCCAAAGGGAAAAAAGAAAACCAAACATGAAATGACATGTTTTCTGTGAAGCTAAGATCTGTTCCAAAACAGTGAAACATTGGTGAATGAAAGCTAAACAGAAAATTCTCAAGCTATTCTTCAGTCTAAATCCTTTTAAATATCAGCAATCGGTATTGGTTATAGGTTTAAAAAAGAACTATGGAGGGTCATTAAAACTGAAACATAGTAAATACTGTGACACTGGATTCGGATGTCACTTCAGAGAAGGGTAGACTTTTTTAGTAAATATTCCAGCATCATCTCTATGTTTTCCTAACACTGAACAGCATAATGATGGCTCTCAAGACCACAGGTGAAATACAGGAACCCAAAACAATCATTAAATCCTCTCCAGAGGCTATGTAGGAAACAAATGAGATGAGCTCCTACAGCCGTCTGTAAACAGCTCTGTCTTCTTAGCTAAAACTTGCAGAACGATCTGGATATAAGCCAGCATCATACCTGGCTTTTTAAAGCTCCCATCTATATTTACAACTCTGCTCGTCTTTGGTAGTGTCTGTCACCTTCACCTATGCTGAGTACTACTTTGTAGTGGGGTTTTTGGCAACTAAAATCAGGGAAAATGCTCGGTATGCAGTATGATGAGCTCTGAGCACGAGCGGCAGACCTGGAACAGTGTAATTACAGATGAATACCTGCATCTGGTAAAAAAGTGGTCCCTAGCCTAAAGCCTATGGGTTACATGCAAGACAGTCCAGTGTTGCTTTAGGTCACCAGCCATACAAAAAAATAAAAGTTGAGTTAAGAGGGAGGGAGAAAACAAGACTTCGCTCTGTAGCCTCATGTCTGCACACTGTTTTGCCTATAAATTAGCAAGTTGGGGATCACTGAAGTAAGCTCTCTTGGTTATTATTTACTTAACTAGATTGGACCGTACCCAAATGACCAGAAGGAAAACACTGAGAGGTCTGTCTTGCCCAGCTGAGAGGCTAATTAAGCACCGTAAAAGCCTACAATTTGCAGAAAAGCACATGTAATATAGACACATACAAGATTTACAAGAACAAACGTCCTCCTTGCTATGATGCTATAAAGAACAGAAGGGAGCTCTCCAGCTAATTAGGTTAATATCAGCTTATGGCTTCATGCAGAAGGACCAATAAAACAATAAAATCAGCTAGAAACAAAATAATTTTCTCAAGGATCATTTTTTCCTTTTTCCATATCTTTCTACAACTTTCTGCACTCAAGATTCTACAACGTGGTGTGCTTTGAATTTACCCCTTAATTAGAACATCAATTTGCTAAATTTGGGTTGGTTTTTTTTTTCCCCTTGTTTCAAGGTGCTGCTCAGAACACTCTGATAAATCATACAAATTATTGCCACCAACTCTAAATTGTAAAATCTTAATATTTCATTCTATCTTCTCAGCTAAAAATCATGCAGCTAGAACTCAGTGCCTCCATGATCTAATTTAAACTTCCTAAATGTGGAAAGATAATTACTCTTGAGTACATGTTTTTCTTTTCCTCTTGGAACTTCCCTTTCTTCATATTTATTCCTTTTGAAAGGATGTCCAAAAAAACCCGGTAACTAGTTAAAAATGTAATACTGATACCTTGTAAGAGTGTCTGTACTTATGGTGTTACACACCCATGCTTAAGGAATGCAGGGAAGTTGAGTGTTTCCAGTAACAGATGTGGGCTTATTCAATAAGATACTTAAGATTCCACCATTGCTACTGGAAAGAAGTTCAACCTGGGCAGCCAGAATCCTCTTGGTAGCAGGTAAGATTCTAAGCTGCTAAACAATCTATTCCATTTGCAAAGAAACTGCACTGCTTTTAACCATGTAGTATCTTCTGTTTAAGTGAAACTGGGATTATAATCATGTGGGTCAAAATTAGCTTTAGCCAGGGAGAATATTTTAGCCAGCACTTCTCCCACAAGTCACCAATCCAGAGAGATGAATAAAAAAGGGATGACGTGAAACCAGAAGCATATGAGGAACATAGGTGTTTTGTCTTTCTTTACCTTGAGCTCATCTGCATCATAGAAGTCTATGCGCACAGCGGGGACCATCCATGTCTGGAACAGTGTCGCCAGGATCTGTTTGGCAATTGAATCAGCGATGAGGTGGAAGTGGAGTGGGTTTCGCCTGATATAAGAAAGGAGAAAAATGCATTAGTTCAAAGGTTGCTAATTCCTGGTGTGAAAGGATAACTGTAGAACTTTCAAAGCTTTATCTCTGTCTAAGGTCTCAAGGTAAAGTTTAGAGCTTGTTCGGGAGAGTCCTGCACTGTGGCCAAAATGCTGAGATACCTACAGTTTGAATAAACATGACAACAATAGAAATACTGGATCAGTTTCTGGATGGTTGTAAAAAAAACATAGTCCCTTTGACTACAGTGGAATGGGATAATTTTAATAGCTAAGGATCTGGTCCCTTCTTAAAAGAAGCCCAAGCCAATCCCCCTTAGGGGATTTGAGCTGTGAGTGATTGCTTTCAGTTTCTAGGTCAACCCGGTAATTTATCCTTGTGATAACAACAGTTGTCTGTGGAGAAGGGGAGGTGGGAGGGAAGGCTGAAAAATAATTGTCTGAATGAGGTGAATTTTCAGGACCATTGAGTTATAAACGCCTTTACTACAAAGCAAACTTGGGGTATCAATAGGGAACCCAAAATTAGATGTGTCAGGAGAGTGCCTTCTAGCTACTGGCATAGCGGTTAGACTGGAGATTTGTAAATCTCCCCACATTCTTGTTCCTAGGACCGAGGGAGGGTTGAAGAAAAGCAGGGAGAAAGAAGATACTCCAAAACACCAGGTTTGGGTTCACCACTGTAGTTACAGGACTTGGGCTAACTGAAAAGCCTCCAAACAAAATGAGTGTAGCCAGCATCAGCAAGAGTTTGACAAAGTGTATGGATTCTTCTACAGTGACGTGAACTTTGCATTGCTTTTTCAAGTACAGTAAGCAACAAAGTCTGATCTTCACTCAACTTCTGCGGTAGGAGTATGAAAACCTCTCAGCGGAAGTTAGTCATGATTTGTAGTCTTCCGCGTTTATCCCTCGCTTAGAAACTTCAGCTGTCTGCTGAGAAGGACAGAGTTTGCAAACCCCACTAAGAAGACAGATGTTTCATTTAGACTTTAGCACTGGCTCATCCTTTCTTCAATCCCCACAGATGGGACAGTGGAGTCTCATTTGTGTGAAATTTATAAAGTAAATTAATATAATTTTTAACTGAAAATTTTCATCTAAAAAAGAGGACCATTTAGTTTCAGATTCCAGTTGAAGTGGAAGATGACCAATGCTGCTACATTCTGCCTTGTGAATGAGAAGAGAGGGAATCTATGTTAGTTCAGGCCAGTGTAGTTCCATTACACTTTTGGCCTTAACCCAAAAGATGAAGATTATTTCTTTCTCCATTTTCTGCATTAATGAACAACATGTACTTTTCTCTTTAATGCTTCTCTTCTTGCTTTCATGAGTAATACTGTTTCTCATTGAACAAATGCCACAAGAAAACGTACAAATACTTACAACAGTTCATAGTATCATAACACACCTCTCAGCAGAAACAGGAGACGGTTGTGAGAAGCAATGCATGGCTGGATTTTGCAGCGTTAGAAATACTGCACCTAAGATTCCATCCAACATGCAGGGATAGCAGTGAAACTGTTGTATTGGCTTCAAGGGCACTGTGGATGAAATTATGTACTTACAGAAAAAGCAGAAAAGGGCTGGTTAGAAGCCTTATTATGTGGGTGATGATGGTAAGTCTCAACGCATAGTACAAGAGCAATCTTCCCCCTCTACTCCACTCTGGTGAGAGCCTACCTGGAGTACTGTGTCCAGCTCTGGAGTCCTCAGTGCAAGAAGGACATGAACCCATTGGACCAGGAGCAGAGGAGGGACAGAAAAGTGATCAGAGGGCTAGAACACCTCTCTTGAGAGGACAGGCTGAGGGAGTTGGGGTTATTCCACCTGGAGAAGAGAGGACTCTAGGCATGACTTTTCAATACTTAATGGGGGGGCTATAAGAAAGATGGGGACAAATTTTTTAGCAGGGTCTGTTGTGACAGGGCAAGGGGTAATGGTTTTAGAGTAAAAGATGGTAGACTTAGACTACATATAAGGAAGAAGTTTTTTTATGATGAGGGTGGTGAAACACTGGAAATAAGTTGCCCAGAGAGGTGGTAGATGTTCCATCCCTGGACACACTGAAGGTCAGGTTGGATGGGGCTCTGAGCGACCCGAACTAGTTGCAGATGAGCCTACTCATTGCAGGGGAGTTGCAGTAGATGACCTTTACAGGCCCCTTCCAACCTAATGCATTTTATGATTCTGTGATATGAGATAATCATGATGGACGAATAAACCCACAGGTGATCTGCAGCTAACAATATCCAAAACACAAAACCACAATACACCTTCCAGAAAGACAAAGGTCTTTCAGTCTCCAGCTTGCCCCGAAGTAAGGAGGGGAGAGGTGTACGCTGCCAGCTGCTGAGTGTCCCATTTCTAAGGTAAAGGGATCACAGCAATTAAATCTGCTTCACCAGCCCAGCAGGAGAGAAGGGGAGGACATCCTGGCTCATGCAGATTCCACAGCAACCAGGCACCTTGCCAAGAAAAAACTGGGAAATAGCAGTGATCAGGAAATACATTTCGTTAGCAGAGAAAAGGCCAAGAGAAGCAAAGTACAACACCGGTGGCTCTGGGTACAGACAAAGCAATATCTCAAGACAAACAGTTGTTGAATGTCAACATACACATTCCACATAGGTCCCTCTGCTTAGCAGGGGCTGAGTCTGGTATCTGATAGGACTATTTCCCAGCTGGTGTTCCTTAGTAATTCCTTTTCCTTTTTATTTTTTTATTTCAGGGTCATTTATCTATATATTGCAAAGTAGAATAAGAAGAGGAAGAAAAAACAGTTAAAACCAAGAAAGCTACATCTTCTTTCAAACCATCATTTAAGTAAATGGAATCGGTATAAAATATTTCAAGATGAAACAGACTAGCTGAAAAGAAAAAATCTGATACAAAGACACTCAGATGTTCAGTGGCAGTTCATACTTATCTGAATGACCCACAGTATATGAAACTTAAATGGGAACAAGCGGTTGACATTTTCTTTAGTTCAGCTCCTACTAGGAAAAAGAAAAAAGGAGTAGTTGTACTCCTACACAGAAATCGCTTTCAAGTTGTTAGCCTCGTGGTGAAGATTCAGCTGGAAGGAAAGTATGTTGCCGAGACAAAGCAGAAGATTATCACTTACAAAAACACATCTCCAAAACAGAAGAATGACCTGCTGACATCTACAACTAAATGTGCATTCGTCACAGAAAATTTTACTCCAGACAAGGTTTTAGTTATGCGAAATGTGAGGTTTAGCAGGTCAAGGGAGGTGACTCTAAAAGACAGCAGAGTTCAGTGCTAGAGGCCAGCAGAGCACAGACTCAAATCTGAAAGACCTTCTGAAGCTAACAGGACTAGCACACACACATATGACGTCTTCCACCTCTTCTGGTGTCTGCAATACGTAAAGCCTAAAAGATATGGACTGCTTCAAAGCGTTTAAGAAACAAGTTCAGAAGCTTAAAGATCAACCAACGTTCACTGTAAGAGATACAGAAGAAATTTTTCAAGATGAAAAATCTTTCCCAAGAAATATGTGAAAGCGATGTCATCATTATTTGCCCATATGATTGAGTCACTGGCTGTAAGAATTGGGGTGGCAATCAGGATATTGTGAAGAATTCCACTGAAAGCTATATTTTATTAGACTCGGATGCTTTGCTGTACCATTTGCGTCAGTGAAAGCTATTCCATTCTTCAGACCGGTCTTCTTCCAGGGCAGAGACATTTTGGGATACAAGGTTTATAAATAAAAGTGCAATCAAACTGTATGGCTCCTATGATAAGTTAAGGGATAGCTGTGTGGAGAGCTATCCTTCACATGCATTTAGCACCTACGGTTTAAAAAGTTTGGGAAAGGCACCGGGAGATACCCAAGTCTTCCAAATGGAGGCTTGAGAGTCCCTCACTTGGGTAACAAGAAAGGGTGGCATTGCCTTCGAGAAAGCTTAATGAACAGCTGAAGACACTGAAGTTTGCTAGTGGAACTTGAGCAGCATGAAACTGGAAAAAGATGATAGTCTGGTTAAAGAAACACCGGATTTCTTTCTGTGTGAAGGTAGATCAAATTAGGCAAAGGATTTCAATGCTGGGGTTTCCTGCAATAGCAGGGGAGTTAATGAGATGATCCAGTTCCCTAAGCCTCAAGCCTTCAGTGCACGACATCCTTCTTGAGTCGAAGGGAACTGGGAATCAAGTCTCAGAGAAAGTAATGGCCAACACAAACCTCTTCTCACGCTCCAAATGCGAGGTGGACTTGCTTTGACATCAGCTTCTCTAACCAACTCAAGGCACAGCTGTGTGTTGTGTTTAACATATATCTTATGCCACAAAGCTCATTTTCCACCAGGCACATCAAGAGAACAAAAAACCATGGTAAAGGTTGGTTATATCTTGCTCTGCTAGAAAGCACCACGCTGTAAATGGTGATAGGATATGCAATTATGGAATAATACAGGTCGATACGTGACAATTTTGATAAACTTGCCTTGCAAAATTATTCAGTTTTGGAAAATTCCTGGCATTCATCTGGATTTGTATGTTTGGAAGTCAAGGTTTCTAGTGTTCCAGGTTTCAGAACAGACAGCCCTTGAACTCTGAGCCCCAGGTCTTCCACGTTTCTCACTACAGAAGCAGGTTTTGAAGCAGACAGAGAAATTCTCCCAAGAAATACTTAATCTTATTTACGTCAAAGATTTTGAACTTCTGAATTTTTACCAACTACAACTTTTCACAGTTTCTGCTACATGGAAAATGGTGATGTACTAATGTCAACACGGAGGAATACCATTTCAAAATCTGTCTATTTCCCATCAAGTGGAAGCTCAAGCTTTTAAACACTCTGTTTAGAAAACTGCAAATCTTCATTTATTAAATCACTTCTACTTATCTTAAGATCACAACACTACCGAACAAAGTAAACCATACGTAAAGAGCACACATTTATTTTCCTAAATTGCTTTCCTCAAAAGTGAATGAAAAGAGATTCTGGCCAAGATTGTCAAGCATGGATGCTTAAATATAGGCTGTTAGGCCTAAATATAGGCTCTTAAATGAATGCTCTCATTTTCGGAATTGCTGAGGTCCTATAAAGCTAGTAAAATGAAAAGAAGTCCATAATTTTAAAAGTCAGGCCATGAATTTAGGAGCCTATTCCAAGGTATCCATTTCTATATTATCATGATGTCTTATTTTTACATTTCAAAACTTCTTATTCTCCATCAGAGTTTTGATCTGCTTGCTCAAGCACTTGTGGCCCATTTTTTTTTTCCGAACAGTCACTGCCAGAGAATTTAATACAAAAATCTACAATTGAAAAAGGCAGTAGTGAACCAAGACTCACTCTTCTCTTCTGTATTATTCCATAGCTTAATTGTTAGCAATTCAAAAAGCATCTGCTTGGTTGCACAGTTCATTCTCTGCAACAGAGGAATTTTATTTTCTGAGAATATAAAAAGGTCAGTAGCCCAGGGGGTTTAATTCCAAAATCTATACTTTATTAGGGGAAGCACAACAAGGTAATACCCTTTATATCTGAAAAAAAAAAAAAATGGTTACAAGAACTTCAAATAGAAATTATAAAAGGAAGCTAGGGAAATGCATTTTTTTTCCTAATGCCCAGATGGCAATCCCTCTTTCATACAGGAAGAATTTTAATGTGCAAATCATTACAGGTTTTTCATACCCCTTCACATCCAGTATTGATTAAAATGCTCCCCAAACTATCAGAGAGATCTTAAAGGTGCATTAGCTGCTTCGTTCATGGAACCTCTTGTTTTGTGTTAACTTAGAGACGCGCTTTGGGAAATCATAAGAGATTTCACGGGCAGATGTTTTTAAACGTTGCTTTTTCCATTATGCCTCCATTGTTAGGACAGCTACAAAACACATAGAGAAGTGTGTATTATTGATGCATCTATAAGCATTAGAGAAACCAGTTCGTGCTTTCTAGTTTTTGCTGGAAGAATCTCCCACAAAACAGACTGGTGCGTTAGAAAAGTTGGAAACAATGACAGAGGTTTTAAATTCTCAAATTAACTCCATTAAGGCAAAGTGGTCTCCAAGGAATACAGCCATTAGATTACATAAGCTTTAATTACCAGCCAGTGTTGACTAGTGACTCTTACTTAGAAATTACATGTCATCCTTTTTATTTGATTTAGATTTTCATTTGGTTTGCCTTTTTTTACTTGTCTAAAGAAAGTTTATTACTCACACAGTAATCTGTAACACAATTTCATATCCTAATCTTAAAAATGCTTAGACGTGTGCTTGATTATAAGGCTATAAGCAGCCTTCTTAAAGCAAAGAGGCTACTCTGTATTAGAAAGCTTTTGTCTGGTTGACTGGTTTTGTTCACACTACAATACCTCACCACCATTACTATGCCACTACTACTGTAGGACAGATGGAGAATACAGATGAAGAAGTAATCATGACTGCTCCAGAGAAGAGGGACTAACGGGGGGGGGGGAAAGGAGGGGGGAGGGAAAAAAAGGCAATATTAACTGGCACAAAAGAGAAGTTAATTTTTGACAGATTCTCAGGGTGACCTGACCTAAATGCCAGAAACATGTTCTAAGTGTGCAATTTGGCCTTTCTTTGTTCCCAAACAAAACGTGGTGCTTAGTGTGTCTTTGGAAAAGATAAGAGTACATTAAAAATCATCTTAGCTCTTACTCAAGTTAAGACCTATCAAAGCAGAGACAAAAATTATCTTTGCAATATGAAGTGAGAATTTACAGACTGTTTCTGTGGTACTTTAAAGCTTTACAATTATGGGAAAATGAACAAAACACTGAAAATGACCAGTGTTAACTTGGACCAGTAGCTGCAGAAGTTTCAAGGAGAGTTACTAGCCACGGGACGCTGCTTCAGTTTTGAAAAAGACATGCAGATGCTTTTTGCGTATGTTTCCAAAAGCACTTGCATCTTATTTTGCCTGTTTGGCTCAGTATCTTTAATTTTTAGTGTTTGTTCTTTTGCTTTGGAAAAACTAAAGTTAAGTTGCACTTAGGACACAGTGATACGAGCTTGGCTGTATTAAACTGGCTCAGAGAGAACAACAGATTTATAAAATCTGTCATAATTAAGGACTAGATGCCCACGAGACGAAAGAAGGAATGTTGCAGAACAGGACTAAGTACTCATTGTACAAGCCTCCCTCTGTGCAGCACTGCCAATGCATATTTATCAGACCCTGCCAACCCTGCACTACCCCAGCTCTGCTGAGTCTCCTCCTCAGAACAGACTTCCAGTTATGTCAAACTGGGTGTTAAAAGCTGATGGGATTTTGTGGCTTGAGCATATGTTTTCTACAGACAAAACGGGAATTCAGCTCTTTTTCCATTGGGAATGAAATGCATTTCTGAACTATGGTGTTCTTAAAAGGAATTAACCACACTAACCCTTTGCACCTCCCTCCTCTTCCCACTCCCTGGAGCCTGAAGACAAGATACTGTTTCTCAAATGGTTTGAACAAGTAGCTTGCCTAGGTCTCACAATATAGATGGTGTAGCCAGAACCACAAACTTGTTGCAAGAGAGAAGAGACAGCACACTTCATCCATGGAAACTCCTGTAGTTTTTATTCTTAATGACCCAGGACTCCTGCTGGGTTGCGTCTCTATCTAGCACTCCAGCTCAAAGTTGGGGTTATGACAATTATGATAATGAGTGGAGGGAAGATGATTAGACTGCCACGTCCTCCTTTTCTCGGAATTTTTTCAATTAGAGAAGTAGACTCTCTGCAGAAGTAGGGAATGTAGGTACCTTGTAGTATCAAAATGCACAGCTAAACCATGCTTTAATTACTAAACTACACAGAAATACTAGTAAAAGCACATGCTATCTCCATGAATTCTGACAGACTGGCTGAAGTGAGAGGTCTTACAACAAAAAACAAGTGAAGTACAGCAGGAACAGGCAAGGTTGCTCTGAGTGGCCAGCTGTTTAACCGGTAGATTGTACTCAGGGTGTTGCAGGGCACGATTGAGGTGTAACACTACAGTTGTCCAAGGTGAACCCACACTGCCTGGCTACATAAAACCAGCTGTGATTTCTGCACAAGTGTCTTACGGTTATACAATACGCTCTCCTACACTCTTGCTACAGGCAAACTCTGCACCTCTTATATCAGGTTTGGTTGAACACTGATCATCAGAAGCTTCCAAAAAGTGAAAAAAAATAATCTCTGACAATATATCTAGGGGTATGTTTGTTCTGTTCTTGCAAAACTATATTTGAGACTGAATGATCCTACAGATGAAGGACCGGTAGCTTAACTTTAGACACTGGGATAGAAAAGGCAATCTCCTTCTCCACTGGAAACACACAGTGCTACCAAATGTCTGGTTTGCTGGGCTTATTGGACAATGCCAGCTAGGATGCATTCCTTGGTGCACATCCAGGGGTTAGAAGAAGAGACATCTCCATGCCTGTTTCCACTGATGACCCTCAAGTGAGATGGTGAACTTGCCATTGATTTCATGAAGCATCCACTATCTGAACTGATCACCTCCAACTCTTCTAACTCATTCCTCCTAATGTAGTATTGGGATCTGTCTCCATCCTTCATTCCTACAACTAAATAGATCCTATCAACTAAATGAAGCCTTCTTTCCAATCATAATTTTGAAGCACATACAACCTCCAGGATACCACTGTCTGCACATGGCAACGAATGCAAAGAATCTTGGTTCTAAATCAATTTTCATCGGAGTTTGTTGTTTATTTTCCAGTCTTCTTCACCAATGACACTCCAAAGAGAAAGATGCTTTCTTACATTTCTGAGGCATGGCCACCTGCACATCTGGCCATAGCATCAACAGATACTTAAGAAGCCTGTGTTTTCTAGAAGACGAGGAAGAAAGGCCTGTAAGAAGGTCTGCCTCTCCTTTGAGTACATCTTCCCTTTCTAGCGAACAGTTTAATGCCTAGTGAGAAAAGCTAGTTTAGGCAAGAAGTGACTTAGATTTGTCTTCAAGTATGTTTGAGCAAACAAACGAGATAGTTTTCTTTAATGTTACTAACTGTACTAGATCTTCATTAGCTACGCTGGACTTCATCTTGATCACCTCTGCTTAACCAGACAAATCCTTTGAGGTGAGCAGTCCCACCAGCCAAACAGCAGTTCTTGACAAGGGCAGAATCCACTCAGCTTAGAAATACCAATGTTAATTCCACTTGTTTGGGTGTCATATTTGCAATTAAATGTATTTCCAAATTTCATCATTCTGCCATTATATGGCAGAACTGTTTGTAAGTTTGATAATTGCTCAGATCCTAACTGCTCTCTTTTGTAAAATGGAGACATTTCCTTTAAGTAACGTGAAAAGGGACTGTTTAAACCTTTGAGCTGTGAGATTCCTTTTATTTACAGAACATTTGAAAACATACAGATTAGCATCTTCTCAAAATGGATTCAAGTAGTAGGAGAGAGAAATGGTGAGAAGCTAGCCACTAGGATAACTCATGTCACCATAAAAATGGGGTTTTGCAAGAAATTCCTTAGAAACAAATCAAAATAGACAAAATGCCCCACATCCTTGCAATATAAAGCCAGTTTACACTGAATAATTCAGATGTCTAATTAGAGATAGGGTTTTAAAATTTAACAGGAATTTAACATTCAGAAAAATTCTGCACATAGCATGATAGAGATTTTCATTATTGCTATGTTCTTCTGTTTTAGCGTTTATTTTAGCATTGGTTTTCTGCTCCTAGCACTCATCTAACATACACACATTACTTCTGGAAAGACTTGCAAAGTCTATGTGTTGATAATGAAAGTTGCTCTCCTATTTTGGAAAATTTCCTCTCTCCACCTGCACTCTAGCCAAACTCACAAACAATATTTACTGAGTATTTTTCCACATTTTACAAGATAAGCATTTACTTTCTTTTACAAAACTTACCAAAACTGGGTAAAAGTTAAAATGGTGTACTAAAACCATAGCAAGGGAGTGATTACTAAGACTGTTTGAGCAGAGGACTGGAGGCAAACGTAGGGAGCAAAGTGGGGAACTGGAAAGGCCCACCCCGGCTGGCTATAAGAAGATACTAGATGATATTAGGTAAGAAGAGATTAGAGCCTCACTGGGGTGCATTAAAAAGTATGACCATCAGGTCAAGGGAGGTTCTCCTCCCTCTGTACTCTGTCCTGGTGAGGCCACATCTGGAGTACTGTGTCCAGTTCTGGGCTCCCCAGTCCAAGAGAGACAAGGAACTACTGGAGAGAGACCAACGGAGGGCTGTGAGGATGATTACGGGACTGGAACACCCCTCTATTACATGGAAAGGCTGTTCAGCCTGGAGAAAAGAAGGCTGAGAGAGGATCTTATCAATGCTTACAAACATCTAAAGGGCGCGTGTCAAGAGGATGGGGCCAGTCTCTTCTCAGTGGTGCCCAGTGATAGGACAAGGAGCAACAGGCACAAACTAGAAGACAGAAGTTCCACCTCAACATGAAAAAACACTTCTTTACTGTGAGGGTGACAGAGCACTGGAACAGGCTGCCCAGCAAGGCTGTGGAGTCTCCTTCTCTAGAGACTTTCAAAATGCATTACTGTGCAACCTGCTCTAGGTGAACCTGCTTTGGCAGAGGGGCTGGACTAGACAATCTCCCGACGTCCCTTCCAACCACTGGAACAGGTCGCCCAGAGAGGTGGCGGAAGCCCCATTCCTGGAGGTTTTTAAGGCCAGGCTGGATGGGGCTCTGAGCAACCTGATCCAGTGGGAGGTGTCCCTGCCATCGGCAGGGGGGTTGGAACTGGATGATCTCTAAGGTCCCTTCCAACCCTGACGATTCTATGATTCTATATAAATAGTATAAACAATACAAATAGTATAAATTATAATTTGATATAAAGTAGTGTATTGAAACTACCTCCTTAGTAAGCATCTTTATACACTACGCATGTTTTATTAGTCTAGTTGTCCTGTTTGAGTCAAACAGTCTGATCACTTCCCTATTTTAATCCACTTTCTGCAACACTATTGGAACCAACTCTGAGACACGTTCCTAAACCGGACAAGGGATATACACATAACGCCTACACACAGTTTAACACCATTTCTCTTTTTCTGGAGCTTCTGTTCATTAAGGGAATGGGTTATTTTGCCTTTAATGTACATTTATGCCTCCCAATTTCGGCATCTAACTGTGCTCCATGTGCTAAAACCAGGTTGCAAAGCCTTCTGAGGGCCTGCAAGTAACCCTTCCAAAACCAGAATAAATAAACTGACTTTAATTAAATAACACTGACTACAGGAACAGGTTTACTTTGAAAAATAAATGTTTAAATGGGAAGCTGGGATAGTCAAGTAACCAGTGTGTATTTATGTGTATGGCTTTCAAATATACATCCACACCTGTGCCAAAAACTGATACAGAAATAGCCTAAATGAATACAATGCCGTTATTACTGTTATTATTTTGCAACATTCAGGAGTGTGCAGATAGATACTGTCCCACAGATGCAACAGGCCCAGCGGGTGGATCTCCAATCCCTCTAATTCAGAGTAGAAAACTTTACACAGGTTCAGGTATTGGTGGTGGTCGTAACTTTTGTGCTTCCTTCCTTCTAAAGAAAAAGCAAGTAGGGAAGGGAATCTGACATTCTTTTGAAGTAAGAAAGTAAATGTAAAAAAGAAAAGAAAATGTAAAAAGAGCTTATTTAGCCATCAACAGATATACAATATACAAGAAAAGAAAGCTACCTTTACCTGTGAAATAAGACAGACTTGACAAGTGTGACAACATCCCGACTGGCATTGTACCCTGCACAAACAATGGCAACGTGGATAGTCTGTGGGAAAAAAGGAACAAAAAGGACAAAAATTAAAGCCTGCTCCTGTGTTCTATCATTCATTAGGGAGAGCACATACATGACAGTGCTATCATTTACTGAGGCGATTGTTAAAGGTTTGCGTGGGTGTTTTGCAGCTGTTTGCAGCCCACTTGAGGCAGTTTGTTAAAAACATCTTAATTGAGTTATAACACCATCATCATTCCAAAGTCACTACTATCCCTAAATTATATCAGATGTCTGAACAGAACTGCATTTATTAGCTAAAAGCATATGTGTGCATGTGTGTACACACACACGCACAACCATTTAGTTATCACACAAAATTCTGAGTATGCAAACATGCAGACACTTTTAACCTGAACTGCAGTTTAAAATTATGCCTGATAATTAGAAGCAGATACGCTCTTAGAAATCTTGCATTATTTCCATCTTAAGGACAACAACTGAGGGCGAGCAAGCTCTGATGGATGAGCACGAGTGGGACAGTTGGTTTGCCAGTGGCTGGGCGCATCCCAGTGGTAAGATAGGACATGAGCTGTGACAGCAGGTGGTCACTTCCCGGCCTGTGACTACCAGCAAGGGCTGTAGCAGGCGATGTTAATATGAAGTTAAATGCAGCACTCCCATGCACGTATTTCCCATCCCAGCACAATGTTAAATTATCACTTACTCTGTGCCTTCTTACCTCCCTGCTATGAGGCAGAGGTTTACTCATCTCTTCAAGAGGAAAGGGAAAAAGGCACTACTAGTCATTATTGTTAAGGTAGTAAGTAATAATCTGAAAAATGTTGTTACATTACTCTTCCCCGGTTTTAAAATTAGCCATTGCTATTCCCTGGGGACAAAAGAAAATTAATCTTAGCAAGGTTTGACTCCAGCTTCTGTATTTTTTACTGTTTCTCAGTGGTCACAGAAAAGAAGGAGAGTTCACCATGCTGGCAGCACGAATCTGGAATCGGGGACACAGCTGCGAAACTACAGGGAAGCCTCATTTGGCTTCCGTTTGAAGCTTGGTTAGCTGGTTTCTCACACACGCAGCTCTCATTTTCCACAGAAAGCCCACTACGCAGAGAACAAATGAGGAATTCTGCCTCCTCACATAGTCATAGATTCCTGAAGTCTGGCTTGTAACAGAAGCAGATTTACACAGGAGGTCGCATGTGTTGGGCACATCTAAAGAGTCTGTAGCCCCATCCATTAACATCACCTAGTCCAGGACACAATTTGAATCGTATAATTGCCAAGTGGCTGTGCCATTGTGCAACCCCAACGTGAACATCGCAGCTGTCTCCAGCCCTAGCTTGCCTCACAAGCTGAGGCACATTGAAGATCTGAGGTTTTAAGAGGACTTGAAGTAATAAGGCAACTGCCTGTCCAGAGAGGTGCGAGAAAGAAAAGAGATTGCGGCACATTTTGGCAACAGCTCTGTGAGGTAGTCAGCACTTTAAATTTGTGTTAACGCCAATGGGAGTTGAGTATGCTTAGCACTTTGGAAAAATTGATTGTGTTTCTCTCTTGTGATAACAGTAAGAGAGAACAGAGGTTGTTTATTAATGACTTTTATTGCAGCAGTGGTTTGTACCATACTTATGGGCATGGTTCCCTGTGGATGCACAGATTCCTGACACTGCACACACTGCCTCCTCTCTGGTTGCCACCTGGTCTTTCTCAGGCTTTTGGAAGACTTGAGATCCTACCCTTCAATGACAATTAAAGTCAAATTAACTGAGAATAGTTCCATGCCCGCTTTAAACACTTCACCCGAGGACACCAGATCAGATACAAACATTTTATGGGTTCTGACAGAATAGCACTGTCATATCACAGTCAACATAATTTTAGACTGTCTCTGCTTGGCAGAAAGGCTCACCTCACAGCCTCTTTCTCCACCTTACAACTCTCCTCAAAAACAGAGTTTATTCTTTCAAGGACTTGCACACATCCTTTCTCCTCTTTCTAAATCAGTTTGTTTCCGAATTAAAAGCATGCTTTCCTCATTGTCTTCTAGCAGGTGCTGGTTTCTTGCATGCTGTTTCAGCCAGGGCACAGTGAGAAGACAGCACTTGCTGCTCTTCTAAGCATCCTTCTCCAGAGACAAAGACATCCATGTAACTTTTGCTCAGCCCCTGTGGTATTTGATACTACACAACAATTCTATTCTTGCCTGCAATCGGCTATAGGAAAGAGCAATAATCCTCAAAGAGAATAGAAAATAGTCCTTCTTTTCCAAAGTTTTTGCCCACAGCATGCTGCAAGACTCAGACTGTTCCTCTCTTTTTCTTGATTCATTTTCTTCTCCCTAATGGCTTAACTGTTAAACAAAGTCAGTGGGAAAACAGGTAAGTCAACATGAGGACATCAACCTGAACTATCTGCAGATGTTTGCATCTTAACAACAATGACAAAATGAAAAATGAAACAAACAAACAAAAAGAACCCCCGAACAACAAAAATAAAAATGAAACACAAACCAAAATGTTTTATTTCCATTTTCCCCCGTGTATTTGTTCCAAATACATCTTTGGATAGAGAGCAGCTGGCTGTAGCCAAATCCTGGCAAGACAGGGCAATAGTGGCTGGAAGGAAGCTCTTCAAAGAACTTGCGTCTTCCTCAGTATACTGCTGTAAGCATCACCTGCCAGATTATGAAATTGGTCAGCAGTATCACAGCCCTCTCAAATTCCCCTCATTTTCCATCTGCACATGGCTAGAAGATTGTATCCCCATCCCAGCAGAACTGGACACGGTGATTCACATAACCTCCAGACTCAGTGACTGCAGCTAACCGCTAGGAGCAAAGACACCTAAGCAAGGAATGCTCCAATGTCCACAACATGTGACAGCCTGTCTGCTTGGTTCAACATGTCCCTCCAAACATCTCACACCAAGGCTCCGTATGCTACACTTACTCCTCACTGCTTACAATCTGCGACAGTTCTAGTTGTCAAACTCCAGCCTGGTTATTCAGAAGTCACTGTGGGACTAAACTGCTCACCTTGAAAGCGTCCATCCTCCTACAGTGCTCTTTTTCAATTCAGTGATAGACATGTGCACCACTCGTAGAAGTTGCGAGAAGTCTGGACACAGGCCATTCACTGGAGCTACTTTTAGACAACAGAACTCATTGTAGCAACAGATTAAATGATGATACCTCTTGTTTTCCAGACTCGATGCATTATTCCTCTGTTTATACATACAAATATGAATAGGTAATCAAAACACTGTGGGAGCTAATCACACTCTTCTTCCTACAGGCTGGAGATCGGGGACACAAAGAGAACTATCTCTGATTCCAAACATTATTGGGAGCACTCAGGCCCAGGTGCTTCAAGGCACTTAAGAAAGTTAAGCTTCTTTAGGAAAGGGAATTTAAATAATGCCAAGGTGCATGCTAGCACAGTTTAGAAACCATTAATTTAGCCACTGCAGAACAGGAGAAAGTGTTTCTAAAAGCAGCATTTCCTATAAGTGTATTCCGGGGTAATATTAATGGGATGAAAATATCCAAAACCACATAAAGAACTGGGTCTTAGATGCCATGCCGATGAGGAATATAAGGTGCCTAGATAAACAGATGGGCTTTTTTTCCTCCTCAGGCTACTTTCCGGTATGAAATAATGAGCTTAAGGCACACTCATTAGTTCTTATAGCTAAAAACAATCTTTGGTAAAGCATTCCATACTTCAAAAAATTTCCAGTAGCAGTAGGCAGGCCTTCCATTGCAGTTACTTAATCCTTCATAAATAATTGTTGAATGTGAGCAAGAGATATTAAAAGCATGTTACAAAAATGTAAATATGCTACAAATGGTTCCCAGAGGCAGGTAACATCTGTTTTTGCCGTGTTACAGCGTTTAAGATGGTGGGGGCCTATACTTTGTGGCTCTGGAGCACTGCACGCTTAAACCTATTGAGCAACACCGCTGAGAATAGTGACAATACAAATACGCCTGTAAAAATGCTTCAAACGTTAAGTGATCTGCTAATCTACTAAATGTTATACTGCTAATTAAATATGATCTGATATATAATCTCTTTTAAAAATATGGATAAATGTACACTTAAATCAAACTAAACGCCCCGCTTATGGAAGCAGAAGCTGGAAAGATAGTGGGTTAACAGTGTAAGAGTCATACAATTCTGTTAGCTTCCATCAGCATTATGCTCTCCTTCTGGAAGAAGCCTGTTATTTGTGCCTGTATCTGTGAAAGGATTATTCTTACTTATATTTACAAGGATTGTGCTAAATTGTCTCCTACTGGGAAGGCATGGAAGGTGTCTGCTCCCTCCAAGGAGAAGGCCCTTGGCTGGAACTCTTGATTTCTTCTTGCGATATAATGCTGGTTCATTTTATAATATCAGAAGAGCTGTTCTGCAGTACGACAGGGTAGAAAGTGTTGTCTGGAATGCCACAAGCCCACTACTGTTTGATCACAAGCTAAGGATCACAATTATTACAACACAGATCGCATATTTAATGCTCATTCATTGTATCTGCATCTTAAAATGTTTTAATCATCACTAAAGACCATCCCGAAACAGATTCTACAATGTTACCTTCAGTAAATCTCAATTCTTTGACTTAATGAAATAAACACCCTATTCCTAGCTCGCTTTGTCTCTCTCAGAACCCCAGTCTTCTTCTGAGGACCCTTGTCTTTTTCTGCCCATGTTGTCGACTCTTGCTGTGATATATTCCAGACTCAGAGGCTAAAAAAGATTTAGTTTACACCTCTAAAACATTGGAAACAGAGCGTGAAGGGAGTCAAGATACCACTCACACAAACACGGAACCAGAATCTACAGTAATAGGATAAATGATGAGACTCCTGGCAAATCAGATAATAAGGAAGTTTAATTTTAACTTCCATCACTGTTACTGAATTACTGAGTGAATTCCTTAAGAAAAAGAAGAAAAAGCTATTTCGTTATCAAAATGCTGTGCAGTGAGATAGCGGGACGGCAAATAAAGTGCAGTTTCATATTTTATATAACCATTGCCTCTAGCACAATGCTAAACCCCACTGAGCAAGTAAATTTATTGGCAAAACACATTATAAACTGAAAGGACACTTAAACTATTCCTCCTTTAAGCTGCTATTTTTGTGTCCCAGATTGGCTGGTACATTGAACAACGAAGAACTGAGACTCAGCTCATCACTCCTTGCCATGATAATAAGGGAGAAGTGCGGTTTGTTTATTGACGACCTGAACCTTTCCTTATTAAAAGAAATGCCAAAACGCTCACAGGGAGGAAAGTCAGACCTTCATTATCAGGAGGAGGGAAAACGAAAAGCAGACTCCTCCTTTTCCCTCTCCTTAAAAAAATGTTGGGTCCTGTTTTCCCACACTGAAGGATAAAGATATCCAACTGGAAAGAAATAATTCATTTTAAAATGGTATTTGTTCTTTTCCCATTCAACAGACTTTATCTGAAGAGATAATTAGGACTCTCTTTTTTCTCTCCCACTATTTTCTTTCAGCTTTTATCTTCCCAGTGGCAGACAAAGGTGTCATGGTAGAAATAAATGGAGGAAGGTATTTTTTATATCTTCACCAGCTGGGATTGGCACAAGGTCTGTAAAGAAGGCTTTCTGGTTTGAATCTATCCATATTTGGAACTGTCACCATTCAGATAGCTGACAACTAAATAGCTGGATGACATGCACAAAATTGCTGGCGTAACATGGTAAAAACCAAACCAAAACAACCCCCAAAACCTTCTTAGAAACAGATTTCCTGTTCCCTGCAGTTAACCACACCTGTTCTACACAGCTCAGGCAATGAAAGTGGTTCCACACTGGCATACAGATGTACTCCTTAAAGTGCCTCAAAAGCCCAGGCTGGCTCCATAAGCCACAATTTAATTAATGGTAAACCCTGAACTGTTCTCCAGCTGTACAAAGGAGTAAGGCTGTTCCGAGCACTGTGGTACTTCCATTTAATTTAGAAACACACGGGGTCAGTTTGCCACAGGTCTTATCAGCACAGCTGTATTGAAGTCAGTTTGAAACAAAGCTTTGACTTTTACACCAGGTTTGAGGACGCAGGAATGAAAAAAGACGAAAAAATGATCAAATGATAACTTAAAAGACATTTGGATAATTAAATGTTTTACATTGTTTTAAAAAGAATAATTAAAGTTTATCTAAAAAGTTGTGTCCAGTAGTCGACTGTCTGGTTTCTGAGCAGAAAGTTTCAGGGGGAAGGAGACAGGGATCTGCATTGGCCTTAAAGGATCACATCTACCAAGCTTTGTTTCTGACGGGTTGCTGTTGTTTATTTACCTCACATTTTTCCACTGCTGGTTGCTGCCCACACTCAGAGCTGTTCCCCGCCACGATACCAGCCCGCAGGCTCTCGCTGTCGCCTGTTCCCTCTTCCATGGAGTAGGTTTTGGAGTGATTGCCGCGGTGGTGCGAGGGGCTGCGACTCTGTGCCAGGCTGAGCTGCTTGCGAAGCACGCGGTTCTCCTCCTCCACCTCCCGCATGCGGACTTCCAAGCTCTCGCGCTCCCGCTGACTTGATGCCGTGTACCGAGGACTGTGGGGCTGAGATTCAAGTGGAGACAGTGACACTGGCTTCCCATCTGCAAGAGAAGGAAACGAAACACTTCTGTCAGTATATACTGGAAGTTGCGTTTTCCTTTAATGTCAGTCTCGTGAGGCAGGGAGGTGTTGCAAATGCACCTGCGTTTTATGCCGACTTGGCACTTCGAGGGAGCGATTAAGTGCATGGTAAACACGGACAAATGCTGAAGTTCTATGAGCTACAGGTCCTACTGATTTTAAAACCACCCTAAAAGATAAGCGTGTTGTTCCTTTTGTTCTGGATAGGGCTGTCTGCCAGTCTCTAGTCTGGGAAGACAGTCAAGAACAGAAGGATTTAATTCAAAGACAATTAATATACAGTTAAATATATTTTAGAAATGTAAGCGAGACAAAATAATTTTCCTATTCCCAGTTTCCTCCATAGTCAAGCTGCAGCATTTTGGTTACCACTTTGTGACAAACAGTAGCCCCATCTGATTTACATCTGAGGAGCAGACGGTTTTTATTCAGCAACACGGTACTATGTGCTTGCTGAGAAGCAAGAGGTTCAGAAGGACAGAAACGTTCAATACACACGTGGGTCAAATTCTGTAAAGTATTTTGTCTGAAAAAGAGAACAAGTGGATTTTGTAAAAAGCAAAACGGTTCAATTCATCACCCTTAACTAAAAAGTTATATTCCAGAAATATGAAGCACTTCGCTTTGACATTTTAAAAAGGTATTTCTTTGTTCAAAACGTAATTGAAAAACATGCTAGATATAAAGTATAAAAAGGATAAATGAACATGAGAACAAGGTCTATAACGAGACAGCAACTGCAATACACCCTGCCATCACATCCCAGTGTATTATTGCTGCCAAATCTTAAGGGAGGAAATAGGGATGCAATGATGTGTTTTCGAAGACGACGTATCTTCACATAACCTTAATGAAGCTATAGAAATACACACAGAGTACAAATGCTTGGAAGTTGGTAAAAACCCCTCAAACTAAACGACTGTTCAGAAATGTCCAACTGAAATCAAATTAAAACAAAACAAAAGACAGCGACAGTTATCCACAGTGTCGTAACAAATAGGACAGTCCCTTACAGGGAAGGTATGAGTATCTTACGCTAAGGTATTTCTCTGAAATAACTTTCTGCCTGCATGTATTGACAAGAATAACGTTTGCTATTTATATTTTTTTTTCCAATGTAGACATTCCTTTTTGGCTTTATCAAACAAACAGCAGCTTGAGTGGTTTAGAAAATGGAAATCATGCAGTTACTGTTTAGCAGTTGTCCTTAACAAGTACATTTCCCACCCTCTGACTCAAAACTATCCCCCTGCTATAAAGACCTGCTCACTTCCTGTTCTCTTCCACTGTTTCATATCTGCATGAATGGTGAGCACTCCTCTAAACTGAGTTAATGAAAAAACAGGTACAGAAATCAAAACCTCAGTTCTAATTTCCACTGCTGAGTTCTACTGGCGTACACACTCCCTGTTATCCGTATAAACACCCATCCTCATTTTAATACACCATTTGGATAGAGTATCTCGGATGGAATACCTTGCATTGCCTTGCAGACTTTCTCCTGAAAAAAACATCCTAATTTATTATTTTTACCATTAGCAAAGCTTACGGATAAATCTGAGCTTGAAAAATGTCTCAGAACAGATTCTGAAGTTTGACCACTGATATTCTGGAACCTGAACACTCAAGCAATTTGTTCTTCAAAATTAAATGACACATTTGAAAAGCCTGAAAATCATGGGTGCAACAATAGAGGAATGCCAACATTATGGACAGAGCCATGCTACAATTGGTACAATAAAATACTAAGATAACTTCCTCCATCCGGCTTGGAAGGCATGGAACTGAAATTGTGTTATTTCTCAGCTGCTGATACCCAAGCTAGGAAGACTAAAATTCATTTGGATGTGATTACATTGAATTCCTATTACTGGACAGCAAGACTATATTGTGTGGAAGCTTTCAGATAAAAAGAAAAACAGCACCCCTACTCACCCACATCACAACCAACCTGTCTTATCAGACGTACAATTACAATGCAAATCTAGCCAAGGACTTCACTGGTAACGGTAACTCCCCACTTGGTGAATATCCAGTATGACACAGATATTACTTCTTTCTTCCTATTCTTGTCACTGGATTCTGCTACCTTCTCAAATAATTGCCAGAAAAAGGTAGCAAGAGATGGAAGCAAAACTCAGAACAACGTTCATTAAAATTTTAAAATACGAAAACATTTAGACATCTCTTTAGCTATTCTACAGACATGAATCAATAGGTCATAAATGTTGCCTTGCCAAAATTAAAAATGAACAAAAATGGTGCCATTTTGTACATCTGAACAACTGTAGCTACGTTCACGAGAACAGCTGAACGGTTTTTACACAATATTTAGAAGAAAGAGCATAGTCTGAGAAAGGGACTGAAAGAAAATATCACCTCTGCCTCAGACTGGATGTTGCAGCAACTAATGAGACCAGCTCAGTGTTTATGCAGCCTTAGCTTTAAATGCCAGGAAACTCCTATATCTCAGTAGTACGTATTTCTGCTGGTATGTAAAAGGCAGTAAGGAAATCGTGCCAGGAATTATACAACCAGCTGGAGTATTGATCTGAAATATGTAACTAGTTGAAATGTATTGATTCATTATAAAAATTACCCATATTTTCTTACAAAGTGCTACGTGCAAGACATATTCTGGGATGATCTCCTCAGGCTTCATACAGCTGGACAAGTGCTGCTGCGTTACTGACACTGCTGATTATTCTCAGGTATATCTTGATGTATTTGGTGTATTCTTAACACCTCAATATCCTGTTGCAAATGTGTGTGACAATCACAGGACTCATCCGAAATAAAAGTATAAAATCAAAAGTGAGCTGAGCTTGATCTTAGGGCTGAGAAATTGTTTTTCTCATAAATGTTGAGATCGTCTAGCTCATAATTTTTGCACATCTGAGGTTGGCAAGTACGGTGGTCAGGTACTATTTGGTTTAGTCCTTTTACCAGACTGGACGTGTGAAGCTATTTTTACTTCCATGAACGCACAGACATGGCAAAATGCCTCTTGGGAGGTACTGGCTGGTAGGGAAACACCAACACATGCTACCCTGATCTGCTTCCTATCAGTTTTCAAGGCAATGCAAGGACAGTGTTTCATCTCATGTTTGCAGAAGGAGTAAGTGGACTGTGGTAAAGGGCCGCTACTGTTCGATTGACTCTGTGTGCTGCTTGGTAAAAGAATTAAACCAATTGCACTGCACTTGTGTTTTATAGCTTTAAATAACTAGCAGAGTGCTCTGAGCTGATGTGTAGGCACTTACTATCTAATCTAAATCAAAATAAAATAACACATAACGAGGTCTGTGTGGCTTTGGGACAAAAGATCTCCCAGGGAACACCACAAGGAACATTGCTGTGCTCTGAAGCAAGTAGTACATTTTTGAACGGTGCAATAAATAATAAGAAAGCTATTACTTTTTATTCTTCATTTGGGCTTATTGCTCTATTTTTGGGACTTGGCAGTTCCAGATTTCGTATTTATTTTTTTCTATCAAGCCTTTTACTTCAGACTTTCTATGCTAGTACAACTGTACCAAAGAAACAAAAGTAACCTACAAACTTCCACTGTCCACAAAACAAAACCCAAACACGAACGTGATTAATTATGTCATGGTTGACAACAGTCAATGATTCATCATCACAGTAGCTCCAACAATTCAGAAAACTTGATAATATGCAAGTTATGAATCCTATGGATAACTGAATGCATCTGCATATGTGAAGTCACCTGTATACAAGCAAAAGCTTTCATTAAAACTTACTTAATCAGAGCACCTTAAGACACTGGAAGAAATAAATCCTACAGAAAGCAATCCAGCATAGCTAATTAGAAAGAGGAGGGACTGAAGTAGTAGAGATTTCTTACAGACAAAACCTAAAGGATAAACATTATCATCGAGTTCATGGTTTTGTAGCATTTAGTCTTGTGGTGACCAGCCACTAGCAGTGTTCCCCAGGGCTCAGTTTTGGGGCCAGTCTTGTTCAATATCTTTGTCAATGACCTAGATGAGGGGATTGAGTATGCCCTCAGTAAACCTGCAGATGATACCAAGTTGAGTGGGAGTGTTGATCTGCTTGAGGGCAGGAAGGTTCTGCAGAGGGATCTGGACAGGTTGGATCAATAAGCCAAGGTCAGTGGGATGAGGTTTTAAAAAGGCCAGGTGCCAGGTCCTGCATTTCGGTCACACCGCCCCCAGGCAGCACTACACACCTGGGTGAGAGTGGCTGCAAAGCTGCTTGGTGGAAAAGGGTCTGGGGGTGCTGGTGGCCAGCTGAACATGAGCCAGCAGGGTGCCCAGGGGGCCAAGAAGGCC
>JAAGNO010022409.1:0-17046 GCA_033439905.1 Ceryle rudis
GGCCACCCCCAGGCTCCCTCACCCGGTGGACGTTGATGGAGGGGAACATGTTCTGGAACATGGTGGCCATCAGCTTGACCTGGATCTGCTGCAGCCCAAAATTGCTGAGGACCAGCAGGGGGTGGTGGGTGAACTGCTGCTCGTGCATCCGGTGCCGCTTGAGGGACGACACCACGTCCTTGATCAGCGAGTACTGGGGAGGGGGGACAACAACCGCGGGATGAGGAGGGGGCAGAGACACCGGCGGGGAGCGGGGAGGTGCCACCAGCACCCACCTGCACCACCTTGAACGTCAACGTCGGGCCCCCGGGCAGGCGGAAAAGCTTCTGGAGGAGGAGGAGGAGACAAGAGAAGAGAAGCAACACTGAGCACAGGCGATGCCACCGGCACTGATGTCACCGGGGTCAACCCGGCGCAGCCACATCAGAGCGTTTACTTTGGGTACGATCACGGCAGAAGCTCAACGTCGTTTTTTCATCATCTGCGGCTGCGAAGGGGGGGAGGAAACCCCCCCCAAAACGCCACCCGCGCTTCGTGGGGGGAGGGCGACACGAATCCCCCTCCCCCAGATCCCAGGAGCGGGGGAGGGGACGCCGCTACTCACAAAATTGATGCTGGAAGAAGATTTGCTGAAGACCAAAAAATGCGTCACCCCCAAGGGCCCGGCCACCGCCACAAAATCCTTCAGCGAGTTGTTTTTCCGGGCCTGGGGCAGAGAAACGAGTGGCAAAATCCACACCCCCCCCCCCCCCTCGGGACCAAATCACCTCCTGGCCGCGGGGGCTTCGCCCGGGGTCAGGGACCCGGTGGGATTTGCGCGTGTCCGTCCCACCCCCACCCCGCCGGGGTCACCTTGAGGGCCCTGGCCGTGTAGGGCTCCATCACCCGCCGGACGTCGGCCACCAGCTGCCGCAGGGAGCGGCCGACGCGGCCGCGCTGGAAGACGAAGGAGTGGGGGACGGTGCTGAAGTCCTGCTGGGCCTGCTGCTGGGCGGCCGCCCGCTCCTTCTTCTGGTTCTTGGTCTGGTTGGGGACGGACGGACGGACGAACGAACGAACGAGCGGACGCTTTCCTGACGGGGATCCGCCCGGCCCAGTGGGGTCCACCGAGCACCTCCGACTCCCCTCTCTCCGCCGCGGGGCAGTCCGCTGTACGGCTCTGCAGGGGGTCCGGCTGCGGCGGCGGCACTGCGGTACTGTCCCGGCGGGGTCTGGCTGGCCGGCCGGCCCCGCGGCCCCTCCCCGTGGAGGAGCTCGCCTCAGGATATTTACAGGATCCTGTTGAATAGCGATATTGTTGAGATCCGGAGCCGCCGCTTCCGCGTCGGCTCCCGCGGTGCCGCCCGCCCGTACGTGCGGGTGGGTGAGTGAATGAGTGACTCGGGCGCCGCCAGCCGCCTGCTGCGGCGCGGCGCCCGCCGCGGCTCCGCACCCGCGCAGGGGCTTCCCGCTGAGGGGGCTGGGCGCCTTCCCGGCAGGGTGGGGGGGCTGCAACGGCCCCGGGGGTGGAAGTGAGGCAACTGCCCCCCGGGAACTTGCGGGTCCTGCTGTATCGCAGCACAGTTGGCTGGAATGCCCCCCAGGAGCCCGATGCTGTGAAGGCAAAGATGTCCATCCCGTGCCCTCAGTGATTTAGGTGTCCAGGAAACTGTTAAAAGCTTCTTTTGCCAGGTTTTTTATATATATATATATATGCAAGTATATTTATACTGCCGTACTTATGGCAAATGATGATGCCTGCAGTTAAAAACAGGAGTTGCACTGAAACATTTAAAATTACATAGTTTCAGCAGTCTTTGACGGCTCGGAATTGTTTATACGCATTCTGAATCTGTCCTGTAATGAACAGTAGGAAGGTTTAAGGTCTTTAGACTATTCGGAAAAAGGGGTTTCTGTTAGGAAATACTCAAAAACATTCAGAAGCTGGTCATGTTTCGATGTGCTTTTCAGAAAGCTCTAATTCGAGGGATAGTGTGGAGGGTAGAAGAAAGAAGAAAAAAACATACTCCATCAGAATCCATGTAGCGTGTGGTTCTTATCACAGAAAAAACTTTGAGTTTGTTTGGAATAGTATGGACATCGTGAGCTAAAATTACTGAACTTCAGTGGATGAAACGGGTAGGCTTCTTCTCAATATAACACTTTAAAACCCGAATTTGAATTACAACTAAGGAAGCTTCAACGGTGTTACTGAAATAACTCTTGATCGGGAGGTGCAAGGCTACGTGATCGAGTGATCTTGCTTGAGGACACGGTATTTCTGAAATTGAATTGTCCCGTCTGTTGGCTTGCTGTGTAAGCCAAGGAAGTTGGAACATCCGCAGTCTGTGAAGCAGCAGTCATACCTCCCAAGCCTCCCCAAGGGTGTTGTGGAAATGCTGTATTGGAAAAGCTTTTTTTTTTTTTTCCCCAGACCGTAATTAATCTGGTTGTAGGCGTTATTACATGGTTCTTGCTATGTCTGGTGCTGATTCTGTCTACATTTCACGATCAATAATTTTTGATGTGTCAGTCTGTATGGTAAAAAAATATTTTTTATTTATGATTTATGTAAAAGTACTGAGATGCCCATAAATAAGCTGTTGTGGTTGCCCCCTCCCCCATGCAGCAGTTAATCTGTTAAATACATACATTTATTTAAGAAATCTAACGTGTTGCAAGTGGACCTGTTGTGTTACATGAGCATTTGGTCTGGAAGATAGGTATGGTTAAAATCGGTTTTACTCTTTAGGAGGTTTTTAGTGTAGTTCCATGTTCTTCTGCTTGATAAATGTGATGTTTTCAGTCGATCGTGTTAAGTTGCTTGTCTGGTAACTAACCCCGCCAAATAGTCTTAAGTTATTTGCAAAGCTGGAAGAACTCTTGAAGGTTGGGAGAAAACGAGGTGATGTGGTCAGGGGGTGATTTTTAGTGATATTATCTATCACTCTTTCCTTAAAAGATAAAACTCTCAGATGTGCTATTGAATAGAAGGGATTGCCAATACTCATTTGGAGAAAAATAGAATAAATTTTGAAGTCAGTCATTTTGATAGATTTGAGAACAATCCAGAAGATAAAAAGTTGCTAAGTATAAAATGCTGTTGTGGGCAGAGCCTATCAGATGCTCAAATAGAGGTGCATGGGTGGTGCAGCTGTAGGAAGTAACGAAGAAGTCCCAAGTCCCAAGTTGATCTGAATAAGCAACGTTACGCAGCTGGCAAAAGCGGGTGCTATCCTTGGCTACGTTGATCCAGTTTAAATTACAAAGGCATTTATTTATTTTTCTTTTTCCCCGTGGCATTGCACTTTTTTGTTTGGTGTTTAGTATTAAATAATCTATAAAATGCAGAGGAAACTAGCAGTGTGGATTAAGACACCAGAACCTATCACTGAAAAAAAAAAAAAGTATTGCTCTATATTGGGCAGTGGGAAAGGCTGTAGAAGGGGCGTGTATATAAGTAATAGCTCATAGAAGCATATATTTTTTTAAAAACACTTTTTTTTCTTTTTATCTGTGGTTAAGATGTAGGTTAAGAGGAAGTGAATTGTCGTGGGCGAGGTCTATGTTAAATATAGGGTGGAAACTTTTTACCTTTAACAGTCAAATTACAGATTGTTAAACAAGTTCCCATTATTGGAGGTATTTATTGGGTTAGAGAAGAAACTAGCAGCGGTAATCTAGGCACTTGACAGAAGAGGTACCTACAGTGAATTTAGCTGAAGATTCTGCTCCCGACACGTTTCATCAGACATTCAGAGATTTACTTAATTGTTTATATTATAATAACTATTATCTTCCTGTGTAAATATGCCTTTTCAATGTAATTTATAAATGACAGCTGTATATGTAACATCTGACACTGCTGAAGGTATGTAGTCGTAGTTCTGAAAATCAGATCAACAAAACTGTTTCCACTGGAAGGAACACCATGAGGCTATTTTCTATTCATTCTGGCTCAGCTTGTTCATTGCTTAATTTGGTAGAAAGTTTTAAGGAACCTTCTGTTCTGAGCCTGAAGATAACACAGGGTTTTCACATTCAGTTTATTTATTGACTTTTAATTAAGTTGCTCTGTAACGCTGGATAATTGTGGATTCTTTTCTTGTTTAAAAGTCTAAATTTAATCCATGATCATGAATTAATTTGACTGCCTTTCATGTGAGACAGAGAACCTGGACCCATATTTAGCTAATAAATTTCTCTCAAATAACACCTTACAGTATTGAGCTAGACCATTTTTAACTGCAGCACTACATTGTATTTACTGAAGAAACAATGGACTACATAATTTAACATTTTCCTGAAAGTAATATTTTTTTTTTCCTTGTAATTGAGTTTCTATTCTGGAATTTACCTGTTGTCTTAACATTGAGCTCTTAAAATTAATGAGAGTTAGCATTTGAGAAGTGAGCATTTCTAGAAAACGTGTGTTCAGCTGCAAGTTCACAATGGGTTTAAGCCATTCTAACGTGGGTGGCTGCTGAGTCTTTGAAGTTAACCCCAGCTGGCCATGGAAGCGATATTGTTAGCACAAGAGAGTTAATGGGAATAGGCATGCTCATCCCAGTACTTGCAACAGGTAAGGAGGGAGGGAGAGTTCCTGTTCCCTTTGTAATTTGTACTCTGCTTGCCCCTCAGTGTTGTGATGAGCACGATCTGTTGCTTTGGCTTGCAGGAACATGAAAAGAAACCCGGGCAACAGAAAAACTTATGGATTTCTTACCATGCTGTCTCCTGACATACTTTAAGTACTAGCACCAGAGGAGGATGGGATTGTGCAGGTGGGGTCAGCAGTGGGGAGGAAGGGTGGTCTGCCTCCTGTGAATGGCAGTGAGTGATGGTTTGCGCATAACTGTCCATAGAATTGCACCACTAATGTGACTCTGAAGATCTGGTAGTGACCTTTTGGGGGCTTGAATGCTCTGTTTGGAAGTTGGTGGCTCTGTAAGACTTCCCGTGTGGTGCACTAATACAGAGTGCTATGATTTTGGTCATGTAGGAAGAATGATCTTTGCAGGAATCTTTTGGCATGCACTGGTCTTAAAGGGCTGTGAGCCATGAGATTTCTGTCACTTCCTTAGCAAACAGCTTTTTTAAGGCTAGTAGATTTCTCTAGTGATGAAAACTGAGCATTACAGGCTTTTTTTTTTTTCCCCCATTACTTCTATTTGTTTGTCTCCAGTTAATCTCTTCATGATCTGATCTTACCGTTTCTGTTTGGAGGATAGAAATTTTGAGTCCTTTATCAGCTGAAGGATGTTGACTTCAAGCTGTCATTTACTCTTTGATAGCCTCTCAGTCCAGTCATCTGACCCTGAAATATAATTAGTTTTTGCTGTTCTCTCATTTTCATTAGGGTGTTCTTTATTTTGTGATAAAGAACAGGACACACGCAGCAAATAAGAGAAATTCAGCAAAGAAACCTTGTGCAGTAAGGTTTCTGGGTTTTGATTGATCAGTCAGCAGTTGGTGAATTGTCATAACTAGTATATATATAGTTAAAATGCCTGTTTGGCTGTATTTGTAGTGTTTTTTTGAAACAAATATTAAACCCTAGTCAACTAGCTAAAATCTTGGCCTTTATGTAGGTGAGTGGCATTGGAATCCAACCCTGAGATTTCAAGCACTTGTGTTTCTTTGCCAGTAGCCAAGTAAATTTTTTTTTTTTAAACTCTTCAGTGCTTCTGCTAGCACATTCTGAATCTTCTGGGGTCTTATGAGCTGCTTTTCCTTGACTGTCTGCTTCAACTCCTCTGAAGATTTCCCTGGTTTTACTGTTGGGAATTAGGTAGTTTATTTAGCAGGTATTTACTTTTTTCTTGTCTTACGATAGTAGTCTGTAGCAGACCCTTTCTTAAAACCTCCATGTCCCTCCACTGAAATTTTTTGACTCAGTTTTCATGCCTCCAACAGCAGGTTTTTGTGTTGCCCTTTCAGTGATAAGTTTTCTGAAGGCAGCTCTGCTTTTCTGGCGACTTCCTATCAAATTCTGTCTGGCTGCTTCTATTCAACTTGTACATGACTCATTTTCTTCTAAGTAACCTCAGAGATACTGATCTGTCACAACTAGGTTTAGCTGCTGTGTATTTGTCAAAGGAAGACTGGACCAAATGACAGAGGCAGTTGAGCTTGAGAAGATTTCCCATGATACTATCACCATGAAAACTACCTGAAAAAAAGTTTTTTTTAAAGTCTCTATTAAAAAAGCAATTTGATATACTTTTAATTGATTTTTAGCTTATGTGCTTCAACTTCTATATCCTTCTTATATTTAATATCCGTTCTGAATCGGCATTGGAGGAGAGAACATTGCAGAGAGTTGTCATGTTGTGGGAAAGCTAGGAAAATTTCTACTTTTTTATTATTTTTTTTAATGCATTGTCAGAAATGACTCAAAAGTCAAAAGTGTATTATTTTACATAAGAGTTGACTCTAATTTACTTCAGGATTCACGACATATGGGAAGACTTCATTTGGATTAGTCTCTTACATCCTATCTGTGAAACTGGCTTTTCAAATTACAGGAATTTGAGGTGTTTATCTTCACCACTTATGGTATGTGATAAGAGTAAATAGCCACTATGTATGTTGTCCTAAAATAAGCACATGCACATTTTAAGGACCAAGGTGAGTTTCAAGTTATTACGTAAGTTAGTGGTATTTTGCCTTTGGATACTACTGAGTCTTTGCTGTTACTATGGAAACTGTCTTTGCATATCTGAAAGGGAGAGGGGGCGAATAAAATGATAATGCACTGTTAAAATTTAGAATCAGCATAAACAGGTTGGGATGATTGTCTGGATACTACATAATGTGCATTTACTTGATTTCTGCGAGCACTTCAAACTTAACTGAAGAGAGTTTCTTTCCCCTGCTCCTCTTCCTTCTAAACCCCAAAGCACAGCATTTTTCAGACACCTCTTAGAAAAATCTTCAAATCCGTATAGCGAAAAGTACTGCAGTTTTAACTGAAATCTGTCTTTGAAGATAATGTGCTTCTCAGAACAGTTAAGAATGAGTTAGCCCTTGTTATAACAGAACTATTGACTCACTTGAGTCAACAGAATTTTAATTAACAGGTAAGAACCACTGAGCTTTTAAATCTCATTCCTGTGGTCTCTAGGAAAGACTTTTATGTGTATCGGGGAAAAAAAAAATTCCTTTCTATGCAGATAGCATCGTGTTACTGCAGGTTATTCTTCTCTTGTAATTCCTGGATGCAGAGGTGGGTGGGAGGGAACCCATTACTGACTATTGCAGCTTGTATTGCAAACCACAAGCAGCACTGCGGAAGCTTATGTAGATTGGAATGGTTGTTGAGGCTACTTGGATTAGCTTTTGCAGTAGCTCAGTCTATACAGGAATGCAAAGATAGCTTTGATACTTTTCCTCTAGGCAGTTATTTCTGTTTCCTACCTTCTGCATCATGAAGCATTTAAAAATTGTCAGCAAGCCCAGCCCTCTGATATTGTCTCCAGTTAAAATTTTAATACCCAATATATTTTTTTACTTTGTTTCTGTGGTTATTGTTCATTTGTAAGAAATTGTCATGTGCTCAGCTTCTAAAATGGAGGTGAGCAATAAACTAGTTTATCTGAACCTATTTAAAGCTGTATTTAAAAGAAAAAAACCCACCTTGTGGTAGAGAACTTCAGCAATTTTTTTGTTGCATAAAATCTTAGCAAAGACATTTTGGATTTCTAAGCTCTGTGTAGCTTCTCCTTAAAATGGGAAACTTAATACATGAAGGTGTGACGTGAATGCTCTTTCTTCTTTGTGGTTTAGAGTGAAGGGGATAGTTTTATGTATTTATTAAGCACCTGTAGTAATGTTATACATATAAACATTTTTCGCAGTTCCATCAGATGACTGTGTGAAGGGAATTAGTTAAAATTCAGAGTTCTCTTCAAATGTGTTGTTTAAAAGCAAATTGTTACACAAACATTATTTTATTCTTAATAGTAAGTAACTCATCTGCGCTTCCATTGAGATTGGTCATCAGTAACTCCTGAATGTTGTTGTGGTTCTTTTATTATTATTATTATTTTTTTCCCCCCTTCTGCATGTGTAGCATTTCATAAATGAGTGAATTGCTCAGTAAGTGATAGTGGGTTTTATTGAGATTTACAATAAAGTCTATGTTTATGTGCAGAAATTCGTTCAGTGAGCTTTGCTAGGAAATTAGCATAGGTTTTGTCAACCTGCTGATTTTTTTTTTTTTGTCTCAGGATTTTACTTGAAATGCATTCCTCCCTTCTACTTGCCCTCACTAGATTGCAGTAAGCATGTGGATTTTCTGTTTGTATGCCTAGATCTAAAGCAGATAAAAATAATAAGTCTTCTGTTGTTTCTCTACAGTCGTAGTCTGGAAATACCCAGTATTTTTATTTGAAGAACAATAAGCAATAAATATTATATTGTTAACAAATAAACAAAACCACCCAGACCACGTGGTCTGTGATGATTTTGAAACAAATATGAAAGTTAAGTATTCTAAGTAGGACATTTCCTTCTACTGTACTACTAGATTGCTATATATGTCAGGTCGAGCAGTAACTTCCTGCTGTAACATTGTGTGGCTGTATGAAAACAGTGTTATTTTCATTGCCTGAAGACTTAAAATTTATTTTGAAGTGAAAATGAAATTATTATTTTTAGTACTAAGTATTGCTTACTGTTTTGCTAAAGAGGAAAATTAGACTGTACAGTATCATAGCTCCAATACATGTGATGTGTTGGGAAGGAAAAATGGATCCTTTGCTACTCGTGATTTTTAGTTGCAGGTGGAAAGCATTAAGACGGCTCTCTTCCCCAGGGTATGTCTCCTTAATTTTTCTTTGAAAGACTTGACTTTGCCAGTACTTTTTGGGAACATGATTGTCTCAATCTCTTCTTACGTACCTGGTTCATGTTCCCCGAGTATATCTACTGAAACACTGCTTTCAGAGCCACAGAGGGTATTGTAGTTACATTAGAAACAGTAGTAATTATTATGCAGTCTAAAGTACAGATAAGACATGGTGAAATTAATTCCATTGATTTGAGTGTATGAACCTGTCTTACGTATTCACTGGGATTTCATCCTAAGACTGCATTTGAAGTAAATTAATATTTTGGTTTTGGTCGTATAAAACTGCAGTTCAGATAATTGTGGTTGTGTTGCAGGCAGTGATATGAGACCTGTAGCTCTGCAGTCTGTGAAGGATGTTGCTTTGTTATTGATTTAAACTGACCTTTGTGTAGGCTGTTTCTGCAGAAAGGGGTGCTCCTCCTTTGTGTGTTTTGTGTTCTCTTCCCTCCCTGCCTATTCTGTGTGTTCCAGCTGCTCCCTTAATGTTGTGGCTGGAGGAGAGATAGTTTGGGGGAATTGACTGAACTGGAAGTTGGTATTATCTTTTTCCATCGGGATCGGGTCCTTGTTTCGGTTCAGTGCACAGCTACACAAGGGCATCCGTGAGAAGGTAACAATATTGGAAGAAGGTAGCATTAACTGTTTTGTAGAATCCCACTCATGCTAGGTAAATGGTGATTGAGAAAGGTGGGGGAGGGATTTACCAACTGTGAAGTCGAAAAATGATTCTCAAAATTGGTAAGGAAATACTTAAGCAATCAATAAAATTTGTAGAGGGAGTGTTTTAGATTAGCAAGAAAGCCAAAATTTTAATAAGGATTCTTAGAGAGTTTGTTTATTGTAGATGATAGTAATTTAGCTTATAGGAAAATCCTTTTGGGATGGAACCTTTGTTTTGGGAGATTTTTTTTTTTTAACAGATTGATTTACTGTATTGCATTGTTTGTATCTTCAAAACTAAAATCACTTGCTTGTCATAACTATTAACTTCTATAAAGCAAAACTGATGAAATGGGATTTTATGAATACATAATAATGAAGACATGTCCCATTCTGATTTAGCTGTAAATGTTTGAAAGAAAAAGCTCTACCTATCTGAGCTCTAGATGCATCCAATTGACTACTTTTAAACTTTGTTATAAAGGAATCTGAGTAAAACTGCTTTGTTTCCTTTACTAAATAAACATCCTTCCTAAGAAACTATGCATCTGGGATGTGTTTCTTTTTGGTCACAAAAGCACTCAGACACTTGTTTTATGTTGGCTGTGTCTGTTTATAGCATCCTTTGAACAGTAGTCAGAGCTCTAATACCTCTTGATGTTGACAAGTGGTAAGACTTGTTATTTGAACAAAATGGAAACTCTGTACGCCACCTTGGCTGTGATCAGGTCCACAGAAATTACTGTTTCATTTCAAAAGTGATAAGCAATCGCAGGTAAAATGTTATTTTAATGGGAAGAAAGAGGATGCCTCTTCATGGTACTAGATTTTTACAAATGGAGCATTACACTATATAGGTTAGAAGTGGAAGTTTGTCATGTAATGGGATAAAGGGGGACTCAGTATAAACTGCTGTTGCCTGAAGAGATCTCTGATGGTGTTTCATGATACTGTATGACAGAGTGATGGAATGTTACACGTGCAAAAAAGTGTGGCAGGGAGCAAAAGGAGATTATTTTATTCAGTAATTTTGTCCTGTTAAATGTATACTTGGACTGGATTTAACTGTGTAATTGGAGCTCTGATTAGCTGTTATACTTGAGATTTTTGGGAGTAGTAGTAGATTGCTCTTTGGAAAAAGCCCAGTTGTTGGTCAGTTGGTCAGATACTAATCATTGTCACTTGAAAAGGGTATGTAAAACTAGAAAAGGTTTGAAGAAAGCTTGCCCGTGCTTTTGCTTATATGTTTTTGTGTATGGTTTTAGAAGACCTGCCTTATGGCCATAGTTCTTTGGAAGCTAAAGGTGATGTATGTTGGCAGACATGGTTTAGGCTTTCAGCCTATCCTCTTCCTCATGCTGAACTATTTCAGTTATTGGGTTCATTTTCTGCTGGAATAATTTGCTGAAATTGGCGAAGCAAAGTTGGAATGAACTCTGGGCTTGAAGCAAGGAAGGCAAAGGAGGTGGAGGGAGGGATGGATGGGAGAGCACTGTGGCAGCCAGATGGGTTTCAGATCTGAGGTGTAATAGTGAGGCTGTGGTAGACTTCTTCGAAATCATGAGCATTATAAAGGAAGCAGCTGTAGGAAGACTGGTTGTTAATTTCATGCTGTGAGACCTGGGTGTGTTCACTGAACGTCAGGCTCTTCTCAGGAGACATCCAGGACAAGGGGGAACTGGTGCAAGCTGGAACATAGGAGGTTCCATGTAAATGCAAGTAGAAACTTCTTCATGGTGAGGGTGCCAGAGTGCTGGAATAGGCTGCCCAGGGAGGTGTGGAATCTCCTTCTCTGGAGATGTTCAAAACTCACCTGGACATGTTCCTGTGTGACCTGATCTAGGTGATCCTGCTCTGGCGGGGGGTTGGACTAGATGATCTTTTGAGGTCCCTTCCAATCCCAAACATTCTGTGATTCTGTATGAGAATGTTTAAAAATATATGTGTATCCCCCACTTCCCGTTGTCCTGGGGGAAGGGAGAGAACACACCTGTGTAAACAGGTAGAATTCAACTAGGAAACATATTGCAGTGGATTGTTTTACAAACCAAAAATGTGGTGTTTTGTGGAAAAAATGTTCTTGCTATCACCCTTTATACTGCACCATATGCTGCTAATTGATACTCTGCAAGGTTGAACTAGAGATGGATACCTTCGAGTTGTGTGGCTAATTAATGTATTAACTGCAAGGTACAGTTGTATTGTTTTGAGAGAAGACAGTTTGACAAATAATTGCTGTTTTCCATTAGCATTTTTTTTTTTTGTGCAGATGTTTTAAGTGACTGCTAATGTAGCAAGAATAAGGGTAAAATGCTTAAAGAAGAATGTCGTAATGTTGTTGTAAGCTGCACCACAATTTACGTGGTAAGTTTTGGTGAGGTGTTAGTAAGTGGGGTTTTCAGCTAGAGGGCTGGCAAATTTTTTTTTTGCTGACACTGACTCACTTTGTAAATTGATTTTACTGAATTGTGTTTCTTCTGTTGATTTGTATTGGTTTGTAGTTCTTACAAATGATATCCTAAGACTGATCTTTCCCGCCAGAAGTTAGGAAAATTCCAATGACTTTTTTTTTAATAACCAGTTTTAGTTTTCTGTGCCCAAAATGCTGTCAGCAGCAGATTAACATTCTTACAGAAGCCAAAGAGCAAGACAGCCACTGTTTACCAAATTACTTTTATTCTTTATGAAAGTAGTAGTTAATTATTCTTCTGAATATATATTTAAGTTTTAGCACAAATGTTTTAATAAGTGCTTCTTCAATTGTGGTAATCTGTTGTTATGATACTGTATTTTTTGGGTTTGTGAAGTGTTTGAGAAGATTTTAGGCAGAGGACTAAGCATGCCAACAGAAGATACCGAGTTTTCAGAATACTATGGTAGTGTTAACCTGCCTAACGTCTAGATGTAGTCCCTTGCTATCTGTGGGGAAAGCACCAGTCTCTAGTCTTCTTCCTTCAGATACCACTATGGGTGAAGTGGAGATTTTAGAGGCAGATATAGTGTTTTAAGTAGTAGCATGACTTATTTTAAAGAGCCATCACCCTGGTGCTGAAGCAGAGTCAACCCACTTTGGTTTGGAAAATGGGCTTTACCAGGCTGCTTATATTTGTGGGATGTAGAGGAAAAATAAGCAACTTTTCAGAATTTGTGGCCCCCCCCAAAAAAGGGTTTATAGGGCTTATGGGAATGAAAATGATTGTTTCAGTGCTGCTCATATGATTGTGAATACTTTACATGAAAACTATGTGGTCTTGCCATGGGTTCAGCTCTGAAAACTGACTGCAAAAATTTTTCATGCATGTCTCTAGCTCACTTTGCCTTTTTCAAATCTATTTTTTTGCTGTACACAACAAAGATAAAAGTGGAAGTGAAACACTCTGCTGCTTAACAAGGACATTTTGCACATGAAAATTAAGAGAATTACAGAATTAGGAGGAGCGAAAATTCAGCTTGCTTTTCTAGGTCTGTGCTGTATTTTCAATGATTATAAAGAACAAGCTTAATTCTGATCTGTTTATTGGGAGTGTAGTAAGTTAGTTGTTAGAAGCCGTGAGGAGCATGTATTTCATTATCAAGACAGAGCTATAATTATGTTTTCCTTGGCAAGTTTTGTGTTCAGTATTTTTGAGAAGACAGACTTAAATATGAAATTCTTTGGCACTTTATGCACACAGATGAGAATTGGAAGCATCAACTGTAAAGTGTTGTGGAAAACAACAGCATATGTCCTGGGATCACCATGGAAGCTGCCATTTGTACAGCTGCTTGGGTATTTCAAAGAGCTCCTTTTGTTTGGCTAAGTAGTAAATTTAAGATCAGAACTTGAATGTAGAGCTTTCTATATTGTGTGGAACTGAAGCATGTAAGGACTTTCTCTTAAGTGTTTTACTTAACCTCAGGGTTGTGGATGCCTGGTGGAAAGTATACTTCCTTTTCTTAATGGCAGTATGTGAAGTAAGTGGTTATAAGCATAGTAGAGAGTGAATGATGATGTTCATAGTGGTGACACGTACAAGTGCCAATGCTAATAAAGAAGTTTGCAAAGTATGGCAGTTTTAAGTTCTAGGGTGAGGTAGATACTGTACTTTTCCTGTGCATCCTGTCCAAGAGTTGTTAGTAGACTGTTATTTTTTGCATGAATAATGAGGCTTTGGCTCTGATGCTTTCTCTTGTTTTATGAAATAGCCTCAGCTGATGGTCTCAGGTTTCTTATTGAGAAGTATTTTGTAACATGCTTCCTCTTTGGCCTGTCTCAAACTTCTGTTAAACACAGGTTACTTCAAAGTGCAAGTTCTAGTTAATTGGCTTGCTAAACAGGCAAACCCTCTAAATTTTATTGATTGCAGGTTAGTAATTTTCTGTTTACAAATTGAAATGGGTACAAAGTTTAGTTGTAATGAAAGCAACCTTAATTACTTATTTCCTAGTCTAAAAGATTTTAAAGATAATTTGGTGTACTTAGAAATCAGAAAATGTGTATATCTATACTTTCAGAAATTATATTTTATTTTTGTTAAGGTGACTTCCAAGCATTGTCCCAACTCTTGTCTGGTTGTCGTTTCCTTCAGTGGAAATAGGAAAATAATGATTTACATTTGACAGGGCAGAAAGCTTTGCTGTTGACCTCAATGCTGCTTCCAGAAGGGGTTAGTTGCTGGTGGGGTACAGAGTGGAGGGAAGTAGTCAGCCCCAGCAGCAGCTATTGCTGCTCACAGTGGATATTTCTAGCAGTGAGCCTGCTTCTTTCTCCTGGGCTTTTCTGCCAAGGCTATTGTTGTCATACTGAACTTTGAGAATGCGGCATGGTTTGGGAGCTGGTGTTCCAGACCATGCAAACTTCAAGACGTGGTGGGGAAAAGCATATTTGGCTAGCAGTCACTAGGCACAATTTCCTATTAATTTTCTTCTGTTTAACAGTGTTGAATTTGTAGGACCCAGAGGTGTTGGAGTTCATCCCCATGGTGTTACTTGATCAGAAGCTTTAAGGATGGGATTCATTTCACATCTCTTGAGGTGTTGGCATCTGAGCTAGGAATTTGGGCTCCCTCTGTAACAGAGTAAACTTGTTTTGCCATGAGGTAGAAAGCCCTGTTTGGACATGTGGATCACACCACTCTACTTGCCGTGTCAGTTAGATTTCTGTGGAGTCTACAGAGGACACTTAATTCAGATACAGGGCAAAAATTTGTTCTCCTGGCTTTATATGAGAATTGTTCTAGAAGTAGTGCCTCTTCCTGTTGAAGGAGCCTCTAACCTGTTTAAGTTTACGTACAAACTTAAACGCTTTTGAGTCGGGTATTTTTGGCATGTTTCTCTAATGTGTTTATTCATTCTGTAGTAGTAAAAAAAACCCCTTAATTTCTGCTCAAGTTGGATATTAAATTGGTATTTATGTTCACAGTGCTTCTTAAGTGCACTTGTTTTGTTTTCCATGTCATTTAGCTTTAAAAAGTTGCAGGATTAGGTTTCAGCCAATCAGTAATACTACCTAGGAAGCAAAGCTATAATTAATGTTACTCAGAGGTGGTGTTAACTCCTTCTGCCCATCTTTGATAGCCGTGTTGCCAGTAATTTATTGCTTTCAGATGATTTGAGACTTCTTAGTAGAGGACTTAATTACTAGAGAAGATGATCTATGCTTGAATTTACTTCAGCTTTTGCACTGTTTTGCAGACTTCACCTGAATGGTTGTGTTGTAGTGTAAGGAAATTATATATATATTTTAGGATGTAATGCTTCATAAAGCATTTTGTAAGGTACTCTTAGATGTCTTATCTCTTGAGTCATGCTGTTGCATTTGTCTTGCCTTGTCTCCTCCACCCCAACAAATCTTGTGTGTGTTTAATATGTTCTGGCTGTGTATCACAACCTCCTCAACAGGTCTTCTCACCTCGTTTGATTCACCACTTACTATTTGCTCCAGTTTAAGAATGAGAAAGGAATGCTGAGAAGCTAAACACAGCCATTCTCTATTGCTAAACTTCTTATGCAGGAATTGTGTGGGTCTTGTAAAATGCTGGATACAACAGCACATAACTGAAAATACCATGTAGGTTCCAGAAGGAATTTCCATGCTTTGTTAGATTTTTTTGAGTGTGTGTGAATATAAGGTGCTTATCTGGTTTTAGAGCTATCTACCTATGTTCATAAGCAGTACCAGAACTAGACTGCTGTCAGTTATTGTGCTTCTGAAATGCTTAACAGAAATATTTTAATCCGTAGATAAGACTGAAGCACAGCTATGGAGAAAAAAGGGGAAAAAAAAATTCCACCTCTGCCTTAATTGCATCTGGGAACTTCAAGTAACACTCTGTACTTCGTAGCAGAATGTTGTGCTAAATTAGAAATAGTGCTCTTCTCGCCCACAATTGTTCAGTATCATGCAACTGTGATTGGGTTAGTCACAAGCAGAATACTGGTCTGCCCACTCTCTTTGCAAGCTACCAGAGCGTTGAGGTTGCTCTTACTGGTTTGTTACTGTTCCTATATGTTTTGCAGTAGGATGAGAGTTGTAGGTTGTTTGTTTGTCGTTGAGTTTTTTTTGTGGTTTTTTTTTTTTTTTTTTTTTGTGTGTTTTTTTTTTTTTTTTTTTTTTTTTTTTTTTTTTTTTGCTTGTTCATTTGGGGTTTTTTTAATGTTATATAATCAGGCAGAGAAAGAGGTTAGTAGTGAGTACATAACTGCAAAAGGTTGCTGAAGATGGCTCACAGGGTTTTTGAAGGTATTAAAAAAACCATTATCTAGATGGTCGCCTTTTGTAACCTAAGGCTGATTCCATCCCAAATGAAGTCATCGCAGACTAGCTTCATGGACATCACGTTAAGCTATCATGTCATTAAGCAAACAGAGTGGATTAGGTCTATGCTAAGAAACAATTCCTCTCTTTCTTTCATCATCACATTACACAGATCCAAAAAGAGATACCAGATAGATCATGGTCCAAAGCCAGTATTGGCAAAAACACTAGCAACACAGCAAAACACAGACAAATTTTCATCTGGGAAAGTGATCCTGTTCAAATGGAAGAACCTATCTGTGTGCTAGGGTATGCTGACCTATTCTGAACCATATGTTCAAACCACTCTTGAACAAAGCAGGTAGCAAGAGCTGTTAATTCTTTATGTAGGTAAAATAAAAGTTAAAAAAGAAAACAAACCAAAAATATGTCCAGCACTTAATTACAATCAGGAAACAGAATAAGACGACATACAGTTAAAAAAGTTAGGAAGATTTTTTTTCCAAAATTCATTTCCTTAAATGATTTTTTCTTTTTCTAGTCCCCATCTGTTTTTAATCTTTAGACTGTGAACTGTTCTTTTGCCTCTTTATATTCCTTTTCTTCATTGAAATCTTTGAGTGATACAGTGGGATAATTAACATAGAAACATAGAAGTCTGGGTTGGAAGGGACCTCTAGAGGTCATCTAGTCCAAACCCCCTGCTGAGAACAGGGATAGCCTCAACTAGAGCAGGCTGTTCAGAGCTCTGTCAAGCCCCACCTTGAATGTCTCCAGGGATGGGGCCTCAACCACCTCCCTGGGCAGCCTGTTCCAG
>JAAGNO010022409.1:20287-42841 GCA_033439905.1 Ceryle rudis
GCCCCATCCCTGGAGACATTCAAGGTGGGGCTTGACAGAGCTCTGAGCAACCTGCTCTAGTTGAGGGTGTCCCTGCTTTCAGCAGGGGGTTGAGCTGGATGACCTCTAGAGGTCCCTTCCAACCCAGACATTTCTATGTTTCTAAGGTGTAATTACCTCTGCATTTCTCTGATTAGTAACTTATAATAGCTGCTTATTAAGAAAATAAATAAATGGAATTAACACCAAATAGTGGTCTTTCTCGTAAGAAATTATCTGCTAAGACATTCTAATGTGTATCATTACATCAGGTGACTTAGCGCACAGGGCAGCAATGGTTGCTTTTTCTGTGCCTTGTCCTCCACATCTCCCTCTCCACAGCTCAGGCTTCTATTTCTCTTCAGATTGTCATGGATAGTGTTTGCTGTTAACGTGCTTTACTTTGTCAACAGGAAAATTCATTAGGAAGGAAGGAAATTGTTAGGCTTGGCATAATTACTGCAATAGAACTTGTAGCTATTCGTATTTTCCCCATCAATGCTGAAGTCAGTTTTTGTTTTGGGTATAAACTGAGAAAACCTCAGAGTATAAAATATTTGCTTCATACTGTGTGATCAGTATTTCTGTGCTGCATTTGTATTCTATCTCTAGTTGTCTTCTGTTAGTTTTACGTGTTGTACCATCTCTTCTATCAAGTGCAACAAGCTAAGAAAAGGATTTTGTACAATTTAGTGGTGGCTGAATTTGTCTTCAGGTAACATACTAGATTAACTTCCAGAAACAAGGTCAACATTTTCCATACAGACTTGTTTTTCTCCTAGAAAGCTGTATTTCTCCTAGACTGTATTTATGCAATACTGTTTCTCTTCCCTGATCAATACAATACTCAGGGCATTCTGGTAGGCTGAGTAAAAGGAAGGCATTAAGGGGAAGTAGTTTTTCCTTATTTGGTAAACAGTCTGTGTTAAAGGACAATCAATGGAGGAAGTTGTTATCAGGAACCTATTGGCTCTGTGTGACCAAAGGTTCCTGTGGATCTCAACTGAAATGAACAAGGCAAAATTTTCTTGATTTATGCAAATAATGTTTCACCTACCAAATGATGAATGCTACCACCTTTTTTGGAGTAACTCCTGTTAAGAAGCAGCAGGTGATTTACATATTGTTTATGTTTGTGCACAAATCTTATTTGATAATATTGCTTAGAGTCTAATGAGTTACGGTATATCCAAGTCAATATGTAATTATGGGAAAATTATTATTTCCTTTAGTTTCATCACATTTCTTGTGTCTCTCTGGTTCCTGACAGATGGGAAAGTATCTTAAAAAAAAACCAAAAAACCAAAACCAAACACCCCCCCCCCCAAAATCAAGGAAGTGAAACCCAAACATATATAAACATGTTTTCATCACGCCAGAGTGAAGTTTTGTTGTTACTTTTTTGTAAAACAAGACAAAGTAAAATACTTAAAGGTGCATGGGCTGTTTGTTTGTTTGTGGGGTTTTATTTATTTATCTCTATGCTGTGGTCTGGGAGTTTAATGGAAGAAAGTTCTAGGTGGGATAAATAAGTGGTGAGACATTGATGTAGTTGTGTTTTGTTTTATTTAATTATTTTAATCGAGTCCCACTAGCATCTTTCACGAGAAATATCAATTTGAAAGGAAATAATACAGCCACTGTTTCAGAGTGAAAAATAAGTGTATTGCGTTTGCATGAAAGGTTTAGGTAGCTGGGGGCCCTACAGGGGTGGCTTCTGTGAGAAGCTTCCTGTGTCAGACAAGGCAGGGCCAGCTGGCTCCAGGATGGACCTGCTGCTGGCCAAGGCTGAGCCCACTGGCAATTGTGGTAGTGCCTCTGTGATAACATATTTAAGAAGGGGAAAAAGTTGCTGTGTGAGAGCAACTGTAGCTGAAGAGAGGGGTGAGAATGTGAGAGAGAAATGACTCTGCAGATGCCAAGGTCGGTGACCAAGGAGGGGGAGGAGGTGCTCCAGGCGCTAGAACAGAGATTCCCTTCCAACCTGTGGTGAAGATCATAGTGACACAGGCTCTCCCTGTGCGGATCATGGACATTAACAGTGGAGCAGATAATCCATCTGCAGCCTGTGGAGGACCCCACACTTGAGCAGATGGATGTCCAGAGGAGGCTGTGACCCTGTAGGAAGGTTATGCTGGAGCAAGTTTGCTCCAGGACATGTGATCCTGTGGGAGACTCGTGTTGAAGCACTCTGTTCCTGAAGGACTGCACCCTATGGAAGGGACCCATGCAGGAGCAGTCAAGGAAGAACTGCAGCCTGTGGGAAGGACTCATGTTGGAGCAGCTCATGGAGGGCTGTCTCCTGTGGGAGGGACCCCACACTGAAGAAGAGGAAGAGTGTGAGGAGTCCTTCCACTGTGAAGGAAGAAGGAGCAGAAACAATGCATGATGAACTGACCGCAACCCACATTCCCTGTCCACCTGCATTGCTGAGGGGGAAGAGGTAGAGAACTCTGGACCAAAGTTGAGCGTGGGAAGAAAAAATGATGTGGTGGTGGGGTGTGTTTTAAGTTTTAGTTTTTATTTCTCATTGTCCTGCTCTGATTTGATTGGTAATAAGGTAAATTAATTTTTCCCAAGTTGAGTCTATTTTGTCCATGATGGTAATTGTTTAATGATCTCCCTGTCTTTACCTCAACCCACAAGCCTTTCATATTTTTTTTTTTCCTCCCCTATCCACTTGAGGAGGGAGAGTGATAGCGAAGCTTTGGTGGGCATCTGGTGTCTAGCTAGTGTCAACCCACTGCAATGATGGACCAGGTTTTATGGTTTGAGGTAATACTTTGCTAAGATCTCAGAGCTCATGTAAACTTTTTGGAGGCATCTGCACAGCACCAGGCAGTCGTAACTGCCCACAGTAAAAGCTTGAAAGGCAGAGCTCGGTAGTTCATGTACAGCACTTAAACACATGAACTACAACAAGATGGCTCTTAAGTATCACTCTGATGTATCTGCCTTTGTCTTCATCAGTGCCACTGAAGGCATAAGGCTGTTCTTGTATCAAAAGAGCTGGCATGCTTATTCTGATTTTAAGATGATATTCCTTTAAAATGAATAGCAGTTATCTTTGTACACCTAGAAACTTGTCTGTGTCCCTGCAATATTTCTTTTCCTCTCTGCAATGTCCTATTTGAAGAGTTTTCAGAAATAAAAGGAACGAACAAAAAAGGCCAACCAACCACAACAACAAAAAACCCCGAAACACCCACCCCCCCAAAAAAACCACCCCAACAACCAAACAAAAAACAAACACCCCAAAACCAAACCAACCAACAGGCAAAACAAACAAACAAACAAAAACCCCAAAAAATCCCAACTCTGTTTCTTAATGTTGTTTGTAGGAGTGTGTATGTGTGCAGGAATTACTTTGGTTCACTTGGGGAAAAAATATCAGCAATGTCTAGTTATGCATCTCTGCTGTTCTGTTGCTGATACATGAGAAACTAATCTGAAAGAACAACTGTAACACTGCTGGTGGGAGGAAGGATAAAAAGAAATAAATTGTTGATGTTGATGGGAAAATGAAAAGGTTTTAGAAATTAAAGAAATGAGTTTTGAGAAGAAAGCTGGAACTAGTGGTCTTTGTAATTAAGAGAACTGGTTGCTACGTATGACAAATTTAGATATTTGCTTTAAAAAAAAGTTAGGAGGATGTAGTAAGAAGATGGATTTGATATCAGAACTATCTGACAGTAGTTAAACATCCTTAACACAGATGAAGAGATTGAGAAACTGGAATGAAAACCTTGTGACTGGAATGAAACATTGAAGACGTTGAGAGAAAACCTGTAAATGGAAGAATACAAATTAAACAGGGAATAGCCCGGTGTGTGTGTTGAGGTGGAGGGAAAAGTGATACATGGGAAAGGCATTGACTTCATTTATTGTAGGAACTGACAGCACTGAAAGCAGAAAATAAACATTTTTTTTCTAATAATTTTTAAATATTAACCATATATAGTTAGTGGGAATAAGCATTGTGTGCTCCTCCCCTCACCTTGAGTTTGTTATAATACTTGTCAGCAGTTGTAGCTACCTGGCAATATATGTATCATCTTGTAAACTTCTTCTTGTGCTAGATAATAAATTATGGGAGTACTAAATGTTTCTGTCCCTTGTTCAAATCATGCTGTTTTCCTGGCTGTGAATGGAGCATGCAAAACCACAGGCTGGTGGTTCTAGCCATAGACTGCTCAGTGATTATGTTCACTTTGCAAGTCCTGCCTGAGGCATGTGCAAGCTGTGCTAAGTATCTGCACCCATACAGAAAATCTCAAGACTGACTTATGAAATCGGTTTTCTATTGTCTTCCTGATTAGTTAATGACATAGCACAGAGGCTGCAGCTTCAGCTTGCGCTGGGCTGGGCTTGGCTTGTGTTGCAGTCTGTTCCTGTGTCACATGCTCATGCAATGGAGCTTGGGGTGGCTGGGCAGTGGAGCTTTGATCGGAGAAGATGCTAATGAGGAGAGGTTTTTGAGTCTGTTTGTGGTCTTGGAGGTGACAAGAAGACAAAATGCAGCAGACATGGCTGATTGCTTGGCCTGATTTCCTTGTTTCTGTTTGAAACCTCTCTGAGGTGTGGTTTCTATCATCCACATCTTCACGTGGGTGGATAATTCTGTAGAGTACAGAAACCCGATTGATTAATCAAATGGGTGTGCAGGCAGACATGGGGTGGCACTGTAAGGTTTGGATCAAGATGCTAGGGGTAACTGAATTCTGGATTCTGGTATTACTCTGAAGAAAAAATGTTACATGAAGCTGTTGTTCAGGTTTGTTTTTAAATTTCTGGAAGGCTTTATTTAAACAAACTTGAGAGCCATTCTCAAGTTGTTCTTCCTTGTGAGTTTGAGTGGGTTACTGGAGGTGTTTTTCTCAAGCAGGTCAATGTGCCTATGCTCAGTTATTGCTATATGAGCTTGGCATATATTAATGTAGTTTTTCATGCAGCAATACCTGTAGCATTAAAGAGAAAAGTATTATGAGAAAATCTAAGTATTCAGAGATCAACTTGTATCAAGATGTCCCCGTGAAAAACTGTAGCTAAAGTCATGCTTGATTTCATTTTCTGTAGTTCCTTGCTTTTTGGTACTCTGGATATCTTTTATTTAGCAATTGTGTACACACTAATCATTTGTCTTTGTGAGTGTACTGGGTTTTTTTTGTGCATACGTAGAAGTATACAATTCTTACAAATGCTGATCTAATTTGAAAAGTTAAGCATGTAAAAAGTTCTTTCAGGACAACCCTTACCTTCTTCCTGTCTCTTTTTTGGGGTTGTTTCAAATTAGCCTGCAGCTGGAAAGCCCTTTCACAGAATGGTAGGGGCTGGAAGGGTCCTCCAAAGATCATATAGTCCCAGCCCCCTGCCAGAGCAAGACTGCCTGAAGTAGATTACACAGGAACAAGTCCAGGTGGCTTGTGAAAGTCTCCAGAGGTGGAGATTCCACGAGCTCTCTAGGCAGCCTGTTCCAGTGTGCTGTTACCCTCACAGTGAAGAAATACTTCCTCGTGTTGAGGTTGAACCTCCTTTTTTTCCAGTTTATGGCCAGTGCCCCTAGTCCTGTCACTGGACACCACTGAGAAGAGCTTGGCCCCATCTTCCTGACACCCACCCTTTAGATATTTATAAGCATTGGTAAGATCATGTCTCTGCTTCCTCTACTCCAAGCTAAATAGACCCATCTCTCAGCCTTTCCTCATACGGTAGATGCTTTCAGGTAAGAAAAGGGTGTGCTTGTGTTCACTTAAGGAGTTAAAAAAAGTGTGTATAGGGTGCTGCATATTACAGAGAGTGGGTGGTAATTACTTGTTGCCTCCTTTTATAATAAACTGAATACTTGCTTTTAGAGTAAAAGTATGTGAAAGTACTGTTCTGGAGCGGGGTATTTAATTTGTCACCTCACTGGTCTGCATTTGTGGAATGTCTTATGTGTGTTTGACTTGTCATAGAAACGAACTCTCACTTAAATGACTATGAAAAGAATGATTGTTTTCCAGGCAGTACTTTGGTAGCAACATAGGATTACATTTTTAGTAATGTAGTTGGTTTTGTATTTTTTTAAATAATCTCTGCAAGTATTTGCAGATTCTGTCATAATTTGAAAGATTGTACTTGGCTCTCAACATTCCTGTTATGAGAGTTGTGTCATAACAGGAATGGTTTTTTTTTCCTTTTACAATTTCTGTAGTTTTTTGTCATTCTGCACTTGGAATAGTTGATATTTAATTTTTGTCTTAGTCTAGTAGTCTTGCAATCTGGTATTTGGCTTTAAAATAGTGATGTAGTATTTATTTTAATTGCCAAACTAAAAGAATTCTATTAATTAGGATTTAGGAAAACAGTTAATCCTTTGTAAGGGATCAGTAAATCAGTAGCACATGTGATCTTGTATGAAACAAGAGAATTTAAAGAACCTCAGTCTTTGTTTATTAAAACTTGGGTTGGAATAATTACCCCCCTTAAAAAAAAAAGGGGGGGGGGGACCCAACAACAAAACAAAACCCCACAAACCGAAACAGCAGCAAACACACCCTCCACCCCCAATCTTTTATATGGTGCAGAGATTAAGTTCAGCTACCAAATTTACACTAGTTATTGACTTCTACATTCTCAAAACTTGTAGATTAAAAAAGAAAAAAAAAAAAAAGCCTGGTGAAACTTCCGATTGTCTGTACTAGTAAATTTAATGAACTTAATGATTGATTTTTACATGTCAGTTTGCTGCTTGAAACCGATTAAGTACTGTTGCTTTAAAATGTTAATAGCTTTACTTTGTTTACTGGGTAAGCTATTCTGACAAGCCTTAGAGAAAAGGTTTTAGTTAATTGCATTAAAGCCCACCTTTCAATAAATAATGCTTAAGTTCAATGTGCAGTTACATGAAACAGCTGATGCTGTTCAGAAAAGGTTGGAAGCAATTCTGTTTAAACCCTGAATGCAATTCGGGGCTTGCACCTTCTGTATGATAGTTAACACACAAATGAGCTCAGAATTTTCCCTGTTGAGATAAAATTTCTTTTGCTTTAGGAACTGAACTCCATTGGAATAGATCTGGGTACCTATTCAGGGTGTTGGTTGCATTAGTTCTGCAGAGCCCCTTAATTTCATTTCAGTTTATCTGATTTTGCTTGCTTCTCAGTTTAGTGTCATTTCTACAGCTTTTCCATCAAAATATGGGTAGTTTTACTTAAAAGTTATCTTTTTAAGGCTATATTGAATGTTTTTTATAAGGTGCTTTTGTTATGCTCCTCTAAATAGATCAATAAAATTGTCTTTTTACCATTTTAGCTGGTTTTCTACCATTTTCACACCCTTTTCTTTCCCTTCCCCCTGCTGCTGACTGCAACTTGGCTAACAGCATCCAGAATCTTATTTTTGATCAATTGCAGTTGTAGTGCAGTAACTTACATAATGCTTTTTCGTAAACTACTTTTTCTGCTTAAAGAACAGTGAAGGGAATTTGAAACAACCCTGTCTTTTCCCTTTTCCTTTCTCATATGAAAATTAACTCATAATATTTATCATTAAACTTGTGTAAATATCAATAAATTCATTAAACAATATTAAATGTCTCCATACTTAACTGCCTGAAAGAAAGGGTGAGGCTTCTTAACAAAACAATGATGGAGCTTATTGGAGTTTTAGAAAGACTAACAGTGTTAGAAAGTTTCTCTGCTTTACCCATGACATAAAGGTATAGACTTTTGCAATATATACCTCACTTCAAATTACAGATCATCATTTACTTGGGGCTAGACATGGCCACGTACGGTAGAATTTTTGCTTTATTGCCTTCATCAGTTTGTACATACAAAATGTCTCCTAACAGAAAAAGTATTTCTTAAGGAACTGTGAGATGCAAAGCAATGTAATACCACATATATTGTAGCTTTAAAACAAACTATTCTTAAACAAACATGCCTATTCTAGCTATGATGAATTCTTTCTTCTGAGTGGTTATCACCCTGGTTTTGAGCTCTGGCCTTCTACAGGCATACCAGTTCTTGACTCCCTGTTCTCTTTATTGTCTTTCTGAATCCCTTAAGTTCTGTTCACTACATACAATGTATTGCTTTGAACTGATGTGGTTGTTAAAAGATACAGATCTTGCTCAGGCACTCCTAAGCAGTTGATTTGTATGCCTGAATAGAAACATTGTTTACTATGGACACAAGAAATACATATATGCACATTGAAAAGCAGTAAGATCTGTGCACAAAGGTCAGTCTTGTAGGATCCCATTTGGGATTTGATTGGTATTTTCTAAGGGTTTCTTCAGACTTGCCTTTTTCTTTCTTCTGTTTGTTATTCCTGGATATTTACATAATACGTTGGGTTGTAAATGTGATGGGGCCAGCAACTTTTTCCCAACAGCATGCTTTAGGGAAGATCCTAGGAACATATGATGAACATACAATTAACATTTCATAAGACTGACTACAGGTAGTACAATTTATTTGTACTTGTGAATTGGAGCCCTCAGTTTTTGGGAGCAGTTGTTATTCTAGAATCTGCGTTTCAAATGAGACAGTGGCTGAAAGGGACGACTGGAAATCAAATTTATGCTCTAAGCAAGAATGTCACTAGTGCAAGAACAGGTCATCTATACTGCTTTCTGGCTAACTTCTGTCAGCTTGTAAGGATGGAAGTTGCATCCTGTGAGGAACTTGCCATAGTGCTGCAATGCCCTTCTAGCAAAAAAGGGTTTCCTAACATCTAACCTGACCACCCTCCTAGTGTAAAATTTGACTGTTGCCCTGTGTTGTCTGATCTGCCTCTAGTGGGGTTTGCCATGTGCTATGAAGTAGTTAGTTGTACACTCCTCTTCAAAAGACTAAACAAGCCCAGCTTTCTGAAAATGAGCAGTTTGTTGAAATTATGAAGGATTGAGACTTTTGTTTTCTTTTAATCCTACTAAAATTGAACAAGTTCATTGAGCACAAGATTTGGAAGGCCAAAGACGTAAGAATATGTAGTATTAATGGATTCATAATGAGCCTCTGAAACAAAAAAAAGGTTGAATAGTCCAAGTGTGTGTGTGTGATCATGGGTATACTTATGGCTAAACAATGCTACTCTTTACTTCATTAAAAAAAAAGTTACTTGAATACTGTAGGTTGTCAGGTAGATTGTTGCAAAACTGTAATCTCTTTTGATACAGAAGATATTTAATGTTTTGCTTCGGTCTGTTTCAAAATGTGCATTTTTTGAATTAATTTTTCTGCCTGGAGATTATTCCTGTGTTAAACTATCACATACAAATATCAGTAGGTTTTGGAGAGAAACCAGGTGAAACCACATGTAGAAAAGTTCTTTCTTTCAGCTGAGTTTAAGGTGACATGTGAGCATAAAGTAAAATAATTTCGTACTATTCCAGTGAGGAAAAGATAGTTTATCACCCAGAATATTTAACAGCTTCAGACTGTTTCTTGAGAGTGAGTATTATCTTGCATGAATTAGGGTATTAGTAGGTCACAATTTGTAGATTTGCTTAAAAGAAAGATTTCAAATTGAATTTCCGATACGCCTAGATAGAAGACTTTTTTTTTTTCCTTTAATGCATTGAAACTTCCACCTTTAAATCATAAGGTTTTATATACCAAAGTTAAAGAAAGGAAGGAAAATGGGAGACCTTAATTGATAGTTGCTAAGCTAGTAGGGTAGTGGGTCAGTAGTGTAGTCTGTTTGTTGTAGGCTGTTTGTAATGTTATTATAGGGAGAGGAAGTGAGAAAATAGCTCCGAAAGATTGATGTCTGCTTACAATATTGTGAGCAGAGTAAGCTTTCAGTGATGCTACCACTTTGAAGTGACATATTAAACCCATATTTTTCTAAGTTGGGTTCAGATGACGTAATAAATAGCTCCATCTTTGTCACATATACAAATACTACCATTCTTTGATCAGTCTCAAGCGCGTGGAAGAACTTTTAGCTCATGTTGTTTCCACAGAGAGAGTTTCTGAATAGGAGCAGAATTGTTCTGAGAGTATCTTCTTAGTTTGAAAACTTTAGATAATGTTAACTGAGTAAGTTTAAAAATACTTGTTTTATGATTTTAGAGGCAACATCACCTGGCTTTGTTTTGGCATTGGTAGTACCAGCAAGCATTTAAAATGTCTATATCTGTTTTCGTGTGGGATCTTCCATGTGTTAATTTAAATATTACCAAGAAGTGAAACTTAAAGGAGGAATTTATATCTTTTATGTTTTAATAGAATAACTAGAGAATGTATCTCTGTGTTATGGAGGATAAAGAATAGCTATGTTAGCTATTTTCTGGTATCAACTATGTTGTTTTTTGCACAGTATGACTCTGAAATGCAGAGTAGAAAAACATTGTCCCTCCACCCCTAGTAAATAACTTAATATAAAAGTTGCTTTAAAATGGTTAGAGACAAAGCCAGATTTAAATCAAAGATTTATAACCTACAAGTCATTGTGTTAATATAAAAAATGTTAAAACATTTACGTTGGTTGATAGATGTAACTGGCAGGGGTTAGTTTTTTGATGTCGGCTTTGTCAAGTATTGCATTTAGGGCATGAAAATAGACCTTGGAGATAGAGCCTGTAGAAATGTGTTCTTGTATTTGGTAAAACCAAAGTCAAATTACCAATTAGAATAGTGTTACAGAACTTGCTTCTCTTTGAGATGTGAACAAAGAATTCAGATGTTTTATTGTCTATGGAGGCCATAAATGAGCCACAGGACACCTAACAAAACAAGACAGGAACATCAACATAATTGAAAACAATCCTAATTTAGTGGAAGTGTGTTTTTCTTTGTTCTATTTGTAACATATTCTGTGGGAGACAGAATATTTCATGAAATTAACTTCCTGGGGTTTTTGAAAATAGGATCTAAATGAAAGTACTGAAGTAGAATTAATCTTTCTTGGTTCTGGTTTACTTTTGCTTACGCTTAATGACAGGCAATTGGCTTTTTTAACTTGTGGAAGTTACTTCCTTTTTGGTGCTGAAAATGATGGACTGTGTATGTTGATATTTGATATATTAAAAAAAGGTAATGTAGCGGAAACACTTTTGTCTGTTGGAATTTGGCTCTGTGCCTGGTATTCCTACTTCTGTCTGCAGGGAGCAAACAGCAGCAGAAGCAATGCTAATTCTGTGCATGAGATACCCAGTTCCAGTTGCACTATGTCAGCAGAGTTCTAAAAAGAAAAAAATTATTTTTCATGCTTTATCCTTTTCACATCTGATAGATACAAGTCAATATTAGCGTGTAAAGTCTTATGTAAGACTCTAAATATATACTGAAATTTATGTTTAAATGAAGTCATAAAATACACATAATGACTCTTGTAAGTGAAAGTAGTCATCATTTGGAAAAAGCTTACTGTCCTTCATTTCAACTTGATTTTTTCCCAGTGTAGGTCACAGGTAGATTATATCTCTTAATGTCATTGATTATCTTTGAAGATGTCTTATACCAATACTCTTTTGCAGTTGGTTGTGACCTCAAGTATTACAGTGTTAAATTTTAGAAGTTCTTTGTATTGTTTTTATGTAGCCAGGTGTCATAGTATTGTCATTGTTGGGACCGATCATATTATTCTGCTCTGTTTTTGTTTGTTTGTTTGTTTTTTTTTTTTTCCTTAATAGCCCTGTTTATTGAATTTTTAATGCATGCTCTGGCTCCTAGGTTTTGGAAATTGGTAAAAAAATTCGAGCTTGAATAAAGACAGTACATAAAATATAGCAATATTTGGGATGGACATGTGCTTAGCAGACACCTTGTACTTGCTGGTTTAACACTGCTCATGGTATGGATTGACTGCAGACAAAGTGGGCAGCATCTAGAGCTTGTGACTTCTCTAGGCTCATGGGGAGACCCTTGGAGAAAGGACAGATTCTGAGCTTGCTGTCAGTGGTGTTAGAAACTGTTTTGTCAGATCTTTATTATCTGTAGAATCTGTATTATTTGTGTTTGCTATCGCACCAACTCCTGGTATAGCGTTCAAAAATCTGGTTTGGGTTTTATAGGCCACAAAATCTATTTGAAAAAAAAATCAGATTGCCTTAAGTAGAAAGTTCAAGGTGGTGTTTAAAATACAGCCATGACATCAACTTGTTGCAGGTAAATATGTATGTAGTTATTCCACTTGATGGTTGTTACTTGCAACAAGGCATCTGGGACATGGCCTCGTCCTATGCCTCTGAGCAGGGAAAGCAAGGATCTTAAAGGGAGTGCTGGAGTTTTCCACTCAAGTAGCATAGATGTTGTTCCACTGCATTAATTCAACTTCTTGGTTTATTGCTCACCTCCTGTGTTGCTGGCTGCATTCATTTGTAACACAGGGCATGTCAGGACCTCAGTTTAGCAGCAGCACTGGCTGTGAAGTGCAGTTCTACCTGCTTCTGCATGGGTTTCCTTCCCCCCTGCCCTGTGCCTTTGCCCTCTCAAGTGTTTGTGCAGGCGTATAGAGAATCGTTTCAGTTTCCTGATCTTTCCTGCAGCGCGACTGCACAAGTGGGCTAGTGTTGGTACAAGAGTGGGGATAGGAATGAATGGCAGGGGCATGAACAATTAGGAATCCTTTTAGCATTAGCCTTTGGCATATTCTGCTTTAGAGCATATGTGAAATTACTGCCTTTGGCTCTTCCTGAATATGCTCATGCTGTTGGGGAGCAACTGATGGCATTTGAAGCTGTACAAGTAGTATTTGGCAGCATGTGTTGTTCAGGCAAATGTAGAGTATTCAGGAACTTTACTGGTTTAACTTTTATGTGACTTCTCAAGATTGGTCTAGAGGTGCTACTGCTTTTAAACTTCTGTGCAAATTGTATCTAATACTTTTTGATGGGAAGAGCCGCGTGTGTAGTATGTTTACTTATTAATGCAGAATCAATCTGCGATAATTCTAACATTGTATAACTTATTCCAAGTTTTGGAGATTTTGTTTAATTGAACTGAGTTTCCTCTATTTCTACTCTCATGATTTTAGTGTATGACTTTATAAGTATTGAGCATGTGCTCATTGTTTAAAAATTTGCTTCTATTTTATTGACCTCAACTAGGGAATTCATACTGGAAAATTGCACCATTTGCTACTATTTTATAGGTTCAGAAGTGCATTTATTAAAACTAAGATAACAGTATCAACCAAGAGGTATCTTAAGATATGTGCAACTATGGTTTATTCTAACTCTCTGGTACTTGTAAATAGCACTATCTGTGTTAAGTTTGAGCAGTAGCATAATGATCGTATGTGTTATTTCCCAAGATGTATGACTTAGATTTGTTTTGCATTCTGGATTAGGGGAGGGGGGAGAAGAAGTAGTAGAATAAAAAAAATCTTGCATCAAATAAGCCAAGGTGATCTGAGACACCATCAGTAGATTTGTCAGCCCGGTTTATTACTTGATGAAATTCATCATGACAAAAATATTTAGCAGCATATTAGTAGGAGCAAAACTGCCAGTACTGTAGTTGTATACGAGTGCTGACTGCAGAGCAGTTCATGTAAGCTTCTGGAAGTAGGATAGTCTTTAACTAGCCAGGAATCTGCAGTACTAAATCTTCATGTAGGCTAATAAGACTATTTGAACTGCTGTTTAGATATGTTTAAAATTGCTGGTATCTTGAATGGTGCTTAAAGGAAGTGTTTCATTATGTTATTTTCAATTAAATGAAATGAATTTATGCACTTAGTGCCTTTCTGTTTCTGAAAGTATAAACATTACATAGGCTGACAAATTTAATACTTGCATGGTAGAATTTTAACAGATTGTGTTTTAAGAAAGTGCCCTGGTGTTAAGATTCCTTTATTGTAAGTATGTTACATCTTTTTCATGTAGGTTTCAGTTGTATAATTCTGATATGTTCTCTTAAAATATAAATACATCCTGACAACATGTTGTTACAAGAACTCTGAAGGAACTGATGATGCTACAGATGGTGCTCACAGAGGATTAAATTTGATTCCTTGGTTAGAACAGTTAATAATATACGTACTAGATCAGATGGTGTAAAAGACTGGAGTAATTCAGTAATGTCAGCAATGTCATGCTTACATGCCTGATTCATGGATATAGGATATGATTATGAATCACATGTGAAAACAAATACATCAGAGAAAAACCTGGTGTGATTAAAAGTTTAATGATATATATAATTTTATATGGAAATGATTGATGTGAATTCAATACTCCCATCTAATTTATAATTTCAGCATGCTTCGGTTTCCTTGTCTGAAAGCATAAGGATTTAGGTCTTAAAAGAGACCCTTTATATCTTAGAACAACCTTTGTAGGACTTTATGCCTTTTACTAAACTTGTTAAAAATTATGTGAAGTGGTAAAATCCTTTTCAAGTGCTTCCCCCATCTCCTTTTTCATTCTGAGAAGCTGTGAACTACCTTTACAAACTTTTTTTTTTAATGCTAGTAATTTTTAAATTATTAGCCATGTTATCATGGCTATTGTATTATGTAGTCACTGTCTTCCAGAAAGGAGTTTAGTGGCTCATGCTCTACTTAACTCGTGAGCCACATCTGAGTAGAATTTGGTGCACTGAATATTGACGATGCACTTTGACCAAAAGGCTGAAGTTCAAGCTTCCCAATTACTGTGCAGCAGAGGTGTTAACAAGGATGGAATTCTAAGCAAGATGATGAGGTTTTATTTTGAAAAGAGTTACTAGGAGGTTTGTTTTGGAAATCCCATGGACATATTGTCAGACATTTGAAGGTCACCTGGAAATAATTTTTCCTGATCAAATTAGGAAAGTGGTTTAAATGCTATGCTGCTGTTCTTCCTTAAGAGCTGACAAATTCTTGGTCAGATTAAATTATGTGATCAGGGATAATACTGCATCTTTTCCAGCTTCCTGCTGTTAGATAAGGAAGAAAGTTGTTAGAACAGTAGTAAAGAACTAGTCAGATGTAATATATATATATATAAGGCGTAGATGTGTGTTTTATGTGCTTAGATGTGCATTCTGCATTAATAGTCACATACATATAATATTTCACCACTTTAATGTTCTTTTGACAAGCAGAACTCAAACAGTAAATTCACATTCTTGTTTCTTTGGTAACTGTAGCCTCTAAATACATATGGGATATAAGGCAAAAATACCGACTGTCTTGTTCATTTTGTATGAGTTAAGGGTGTGTTGTTATTCCAGGTGAAGTTATGAATTTAGATCATGTTTGAAGCTATGTAAATTAGTGGTGGTGTTGGTTTTTTATTATTTTTTTTTCCTACCTTGGAGCTATTCTACTTTTATATGTTAGTAGTTTCTATAATGTGCAAAGAGTACATAATACATTTTTAAAGGTGTGTTAAATAGTCTTCACTACCAAAACAAAATACGTGGATGAAAAACTGCATTCAGTATTTCTCTTCTTGGTGTTGTACTACTAAATATAAAGTGAGTAAGACTTTCTTATTGCTGAGAGTAGGTATCAGACATTTGGCATATTTTTTTACTATGTGTTTCTAGGTTTGTATAATAAGTATCGTGAAAGTACAAGTAAGGTTGGAAGGAGGAAAAAGTGGCATTTTTGATGGCTTGCATAAGATGCATCTCTCAGTTTCCTCTTGTTCTGCTTTGTTAAGATTGGCAGCAGTTCCTCTTCTAAATCCGTCTACTTTGACCATTGTTATACAATAATTGTCCAACTTCCTCTTCCCTTTGAATTGTGTCACTGCTCAAGGAGTGTGTAGGAGATGGAAAAGCCATGAATCCATCTTCTTGATTTTTATTTAGTCAGAGCAGTGTTGTAATTTAATAATTAATTTACTAAGTCGAAATGAAGTGTTTGTACTGATACTTTGCCTTGTGAGAATAATCCTTGACATGATTAGTGTATTCAAATCCCGTTTTGCAACTTCCTTTTTAAACAAGCGCTGTTGATTTGGTCTAGTTGCTTTTATTGCTATAAATTAAAGCAAAATTAGATTTGACATAAAATTTAATTATCTAGATAATTCCGTTCATATATTTTCATTTGAGTAAGCTTTTTTTATTGCTACAACATTATTAAATATTTTTCTATGATGGTTTTTTTGAATATCTTAGCAGGTGATTGGAAAATTGTCTGCTGTTCTGTCTTTGTTTTGAAGCTTGATATCTAGGAAAGATTAGAAAAACCTTAATCAAAACCTGTCTTAGGACTTTATTACGGTAATGGCATTATTTGACTGAATTTCTGCTTTAAATACTGATTTGTGATTTCACAGTGTTGTGTTTTTTCTTTTTTTCTCGTATAAAAAAAAAGAAATCTAAGCTCAGAGACAGCTTTTTTGTGGGTGTGGTAAAGGGAGAGATGAGCTAATGGTGATTTAAGGAAAAATTAAAGTCTTGCTTGTCTCATCAAGTTTAAAGTTTTCATGCGGGGGGAGTGTGTGTGTGTGTAATATAATTGATAGCAGAGTAAGTGGATGCTTCTCAATAATGGGAAAAAAACCCAGGCTTGGATCTCATGGAAACATGACTTGTATACCTATTGAAATGGGAATGATTTATGTTAAGGTTCTTTTTTTTTTTTCTAGCTGAAGACGTCCGACGGGTTTCGTATTAGTTTCTTGGGGGGCTGGGTTTGCTCTTCCCCAGTGTTCCCTTCGAGCCCCCCTGTTTTTTGTGTTTTTTGCTGTTTCTTTTCCTTTCGGTCCTGTTCGCGAGGGGTTGGTGGTGCCCAGGGGCCTCTTCGGTGGCTGAGCCTGAGATTCACGAGTTGAAGTGTACGAATATAAACGACTTTTCTTCTTCTATGCCCACTTTTCTATACTGTGCCGTGTTCTGGACCTCTATACATGACTCAGTTTGTCCTGTTGTGCTGAAATAACATTGTCTCTCGGGCTTTCTCAAAATTACCGGTGCCTGTCACTTACTCGGATATCCGGTTCCTGTGAATTCACACTGTTTTTGCAAAAAGCCATGAATTTCTGATGTTTAAACTCAAAATCGAATTGGGACTGGGAATGTGGTCCTTTGGATTTGGGAACTGCTCCCGTTTAGAACTACTGAATATAAAAAGGTTTTGACTGCTATATTTGCTATGTTCAAGGTGCCTATAAAATACCCTCATTCTTTGTTGATGCTAACCTTGCCAGTCCCATGTTTAATAAAAGAAAAAAAAAATAACCATCACACTTCTTTTACTGTGAAATTATGTTTAAGATTTAAGCCATTTGAAGTTTATCTGACAGTAAGCACATTTGAATACTTTGGTTTGCTTGATGATATGAATATATGTTTATACACACACCAAAAAGTGTTTACTTGAATGGCAAGCTACTCTATGCTTGAAAGATCGCTCAACATCGAATTACTAGAAATTATTTGAAACTTGTTTAATCTACATCTGAAATAGTGCTGGACTGGTGTTGCTTTATTAGTTTGGAAGGTTGGTTTTGTTTTGTTTTGATTTTCCTCAGTTTTAGGTCACAATGGATATTACAAAGGAAAGCTTGGATAAAATTTCAAGGTCTGCACCTAGCTCAAGAATTTATCCTAATTCTATCTCTTTAAATACGTCTATGGAGTTATTAAGACCAGAACCATGTTTGCCAAAGGTAATTCTTTTCACCTTCAGCAGGTTAGAAACTCCGTGCCTAGTTCTTCTTAGTAGAAAGCCAAAGAAATGTTTCCTCTTTTTTAGCTTCATATAGAATTCTGGGCTCTGCAGGTGTGCTAAGGGCTTACAGGCAAGTTCACGAATATGGGCTGTTCCTTATGCATGCATGAAATGATGTTTATTTTAATTTAATTTCTCTGAATCTATATTACTTTTTTATTTGCCACAAAAAAGGGCTATTCAGCACTACCACGCGGGAAACTTGGTTGTCTTCCTCTTTAATCGGATTACTCAATAAATTATATTTTAAGAACAAACATGAAATTCTGGGAATGATGGGTAGATACACAGCTATGGGCTGTTGATATATGAGCCAGTATGTGCATAATTTCACTTCCATCCCGTTTCGGCTTTTAAATTTAAACTGGAATACAATTATTTTGCTTATTAAAAGAAAGCATTTGAGCAAGCCTTACAAGTGGAATTTTTGATGACAAGGCTCTCTCGGGATATGTTTGAGGCAAGTTTAAAAAACATAATTTATAGTATTCCAAGAAACATGTCAGCTCCAGGGATTCGACAGTGTCTGTCGGAAATAGGCATTTGTCCATCCTCTGAAAAAGTTAATATTGGGGAATACCTTATTTTTGGGAATGGGATAAGTGATGTGGTTGTTGGAATGTAGGATCTGGAACTTGGGAATTAGAGATTTAGATTGATTTACTTAGATCAGTCCAGTTGTGTTGTACCTCTAGTCTCCTGACTGTAGAATGGTATCATACCTGGAAGCTTCACAGAAGTGTTAAAATATTTTTATAGGTTCACAGATGGGTATTAAGGTTAACATCAGACAACTCTGAATCAAAGTTCTGACCTAGACAGAAGCTGTTCCCTGAAAATTGCAGGCTCTTGTGATTGATGAATTAAGCGTAAGCTTTCAGCCCTTCAACGACTCTAAAAAACTTTAATAGTATGAGTAAGAGGTTGGGATGCTACCTGGTGTAGACTACTTACAGTGTCAGGACATGGAGGAGGCTGTTGTACACACAGACATTTTTTAACTAATTGACTGTACTCTCTGCTGCAGCAGAAGTGACATTAACCTTTGGAATGACTTCCTAGCCTGGCAATCCCAAATCTTGCAGTCTGTGGAATGATAAGCTCAAGAATCTACGGAATATCTAAGAAATAGAACTCCATATCAGATCTGAAAATGGTTCTCTTATTTAAGTAGCACTCTGCAGTCTTGTATAAAGTTGTTGTTAGCCTTTGTGGTAGTGCGTGATTATTCTGATTATCTTTTCCTTCCTCCTAAAGATTTCAGGTTTTTTACGGTGCTAATTAATTTGCATTTCATAGGTTGATTTACCTGTCGGTTTGGCTGGTAGTCATCAAAGAGGCAGTCCAGAAGACTGCTGTCCAGGAGAAAACAAAGGTGATGACAAAGAGAAATCTGATATCAAGGAAGTAAGAGCAGATCAGCAAATGACAGTAGAGAGTACAACCTTCTTTCTTCAGAAGTGTGTACTGAATCCCAACGAGTTGTCAGGTGTGGGAATGTCTACCACTTTTCTTGTGTTTGGCTAGACCAAACATCATGTTTGTATAGTTTGGATAAAAAACTGTTGGTGGAGGGAAAAGAGGATTCAAACTGGTAACATTCTAAAAGAGAAGACGTCAAAATTCATACCTTCATTTCTCTTCCCCATTTTGAATCCATCTTTAAAAGAAATGTGTTACTGCTGCCATTACCCCTACAGCATACGTCTCGTGTCATCTAAGTTGTGACCTTCACCTTGGGGATGGTGTACAAGATCAGGAGAAACCATTTGCATGTGTTCCGTGGAACCATGTTAGAAAGTGTTTTCAGTAAGGTATTTTTATCAAACTTCTCGCAGAGATCATGATCATTTGTTAAAAAAACCTTTGCATCCGAATAATGGTCCACCAGTCAAAAAACCTGGAAATTATGGTTGCAAGTTATATTATTTAACTGAACAATACTAATTCTAATAAGATACACTAAATATAAACATGCAATATCTCATTTTAATGAAAGAGCTTTTAGAAATGCTGCAGATGGCATTCTTTTGGCATTCTCTAAATGGTAATAAATTAACTTTCTAGAGCTTCGGGCTGTTTAAAAATAGAGAAGCAAAGGTCAGTATGTGAAGCAGAAAGTTTGGATACCTTCTTCAAGTTTAGATAAGATTTCATGACAGAATTGGGGTCAAAAGAAATCCCTTGACTCCTGCTCCTGTGTTTCTAACAAGTCCCAGTGTACTAGAACGTATCATTTTTTAAGCAGTAATCCACTGCAGAGGCTCTGTGGTGATTCTTAACTGATGAAAATGTATTTTTGTGTCTTAATTATTAACATTTCAAACAGTATCTTTAAAGGTTTATTTCACTTCTATTTCACCTTTCAATTTATTTTGAATTAAATATTATAAAATATTTCTATTTTAGTGTGAAAGGCTTTTTCCTGTGTTTTTCAGGGTGTATCTCTAATTCAGATTCTGGAGATGATTCTATTGAAGCAGTGCTGGTCAGCTAACAGAGTACTGATTTATTCAGAACAGAAATTGGGTAGAACCCAACTTCAAAGCTCAGTCAGTAGTTTTAGGTTCAAATCCATCTGCTGGGTTTAGGGCTGTTGACATAAGTGCTCATTTTTTTGTCTTCTCTCCTTGGGGCTTCCCTGCAGCTCAGATAGATTTTTATAGCACTCCCCTTGTATCATTTATGGCATAAAGTAGACCAATGTATCACAGTAAATGCTTGGGAGGAATGGACGCGTAAAGCATTTGACCTCAGAAGATGAGAAAATCGAGAAGTACTGCAGGACTCCAAACTTGGAAGTCTGTGGGATAGGGACGGTCCTACAAGTGTTTCCTCAGCTCTTGCTATGGAAGTTAAATTTGACCAGAAAAGAGGGCAAAGAAGTTGTAATCTGCATGTCTAGGAAAAAAAAAAGAGACAATAGAGAAATCTATTTTATTTAAATAATGGCAGTTTCCATAATGTTTCACTATTTCTTTTTTCCAAAACAACCTTTTTGTAGAACCATTATCAGAATCTGTTTTGGTTGAGATACGTCAAAGACTGAAACTTCTGTAAAATTTAAAAGTAGAGATATTACAGTCTGTTTTAGAGAGAATTACTAATTTCAATGAATAACATTTCAACATGTGTTCTAATAGTGAGGCAGAAGAAATAATTTTTTATTTGTAAGCTTATTTTGTCTGTTATTTTTGCTGATACTGTGGAGATGTTGTCAGGCTTCCATTATAAATTGGAATCAGATCACTTGCTGAAAATGGGGGGGGCTTTTCCTCCCCCACGCCCCATACCCAACTGCTACAGCTCAGAGTTTGATTCAGTGTTCTGTTACAAAGACTTTTATATTTTTTCCCTGCTACAAACATATCTGTAAATGAGCATGATATACATGCTTGAGAATAATTGTACTCTTTGGGTGTTACGGATGTAACCAAATTACTTGTACTGTTTTTTAGTGTTTGGTTTTGGTTTTGGTTTTTTTCTTTGTTTTTAAAATTGAAATGCTTCAACTTAACACTAATTCTAAATATATTCTACAGCAAACTTCTCCAACTTGGAATATTCTGAAGAAACAGATGTAGATCCTCAGATTCAAGCAGCTATAAAGAAAATGAATAAACTTGACGCAATACTGGCAAAAAAACATTTTAAGGAGAGAGCGATTAAAAAACAAGGCAAAGAAATGAGGGCAAAACTCTGGGAAGAACTTCAGGTTTGAAAGTGTACTGCTTATTTTGTAAATAGTGTATCTTAGAGTACTGTCTTACTGAATTATATTTCATGGGTGCATTGATTTATTAAATAACTTGCAGTTGGCTGATTAAAGTGAAAAAGGGATCTTAAAAATTAACTTTGAATGGTTTTTAATATATATTGCTTAGACAAGCTTTGAAAGAAGGCAATGGTCCTTAAAAAAATGAGATGACCAATAGGCAAATATACAGCTGTCTAGGTGTGGTGTATTAGCATAGTCTTATGCTTGAGCTTGCTTCTTGCGGGTATGATAAGGCATGACAAGAGGTAGGGTCTGTGGACCCAGATTTAAAAGCATTTATTCTGATCTAGTGTGAGAGTTCTTAGGCTCATCTATTTCAGTATAGTCTATTATTGAAGAAATTAGAGATGCTGCTGGAAGAAGGCATAAGAATGCTACAGCACAAATGCCTTCACGTTATTTCTCTCCTGCTCTCTAGCAGTTAAATGTCACTTTAAGGCTTGAAACATGAGAGTATTTCCTCTGAGCTTAAGTATTGTATAACTTCCATGAATACAAATGTCAGTTGCTAAAGAGACATGACCGCAGTTAGTTTGACTGCATCTCATCATTTCAATGGATTTGGATTCAGAGCCATATATACATTACAGAACTTGTCTTGTGAAATGTGTCTCCATGTAGGAGACAATACATAACAGAAGTTTTAAAGTTACACCATGCTTTCATCTTAACTTTAGGAGATGTTCAAATAGCCTCAAGGAGAAAATAAAGCAGTAAGTAAATGTTGCCACTAAACAAGGAATTTTTAATAAGGTCTAAAGTTCATTAGACCTGATAAGCAGACAATGTATTTTCCTTTCAAGTATTTACTTCAAGGTAAATATATGCAGGTATCTGTATATTTATGCTTTATTTCTTTTGAATAGTCTGTCAGAAGCACTGGAAGCCACGAGGAGTTAGAAAACACAAAAGTTTTTTTAGCCTTAATCTCTTCATGGCAGGATGCAGCTGGTAAGTAAGGAAGAGAAGTAAAGACCTGATATAATTATCCCGTATTTTGATGAATGGTTATATGTAGAGGAATTCCTTGTTGATCGAGGAATTGCAGTGGCTCTTGAAGGATTGGACAACCCCGACTTAAAGCTTAGAGTAGAAATAATAGTATGAGATATAGAGCAAGAGAAAGCACAGAACCTGAATAGAATGGGTTA
>JAAGNO010022409.1:57788-69234 GCA_033439905.1 Ceryle rudis
AGACATTCAAGGTGGGGCTTGACAGAGCTCTGAGCAACCTGCTCTAGTTGAGGATGTCCCTGCTCTCAGCAGGGGTGGTGGACTAGATGACCTCTAGAGGTCCCTTCCAACCCAGACATTTCTATGTTTCTATACTCCATTCTGTTAATCTTCAAAAACTTGATCAGTCTACAATATTTGTTTTTAAAACAAATGTCCACACCTGACATTTGGAGTCTCCAAGGACAGTTCATCACCAGTCACTAGAAAGCTGAAGAGTGAATGTTAATGTGTACCTTAACCCCCATATGAAGGGGATACTCTAGGTCCCTACCTGTAAAGACTATTTTTTTTTTTCTGTGTTTTTTTTTAGTACTTTTTTTTGCAAGTTCCCAGAAGACATGCTGCAGGGACAGTACTTGATAGTATGTACTTGCAGTCTGAAGGGAAAAGATGAGGTGGGCAAACATCAGTTCTTTTCTGCTGTTCCAGCTGTGAAACTGTACTTTAATCTGGAAAGCTTTAGAGACCTTAGTGAACAAGACAATGTAATTGCCTCAGCAGGTTGCTATTTTCAATTGTTCTCATATGTAATACATTTCTGCTATATTTCTCATCTATATATGTTTGTATATATATATATATGTCTTATGTGGTCAAAGGAAATTAAAAATGTTTGTGCAATTTGTATTGGCTAAATGGAAATGTTTTAGGAATCAAAAGGCTTTAGAAAGCTAACATCTGACTTAAATGAAGTGGTAAATGAATGAGAGAGGAATTGCAAACAGTCCATATTTAGAACAAAAAAACATGTATGGCTTTACAATTGGATTGGGGAAGGCAACTAGTACTTTATCCAAAGTGTAGCAGTTAGAGGAGAAACATGAACCTCTTCCCATATTTTTCGAGTCCCTTGCTTCCTAGTAAGAATTAAGTTTTTAATATGGGGAAAGTGAGAGTGTTAGCTTTTTCTTGTATATATCTACTATCTATCATAAACTATCTCTTTCTGTTAAGAGTTAATAAGAGACTTTTCAGGCTCTCCTGGAGCTTCTTGAATGACAGTCTCTAGATTTGTTAGAAATGGGGCCTATGCAGAAAGCTCTGCAAATAAATTTTTACCAGGACTAAATTTTAGGAAGTTTGGTCTTCGGCAGTGCACTGACAACTTGGCCATCTTCCTCACCTTTGCTTGATGTAGTGATGACCAAGCACATAAAAAGCTGTTCTTTGAGTTATCTGTCATGACTATCTGTAGCTGGTTTTGTTTGAACAGCTTTATCCTTCAGGAACTGAAGAAAGCAGGCCATCTGCTGGGGAGGATTACTTAGCTCTCATCTTAGGTTTCTGGTACTAACAGTAAGGTCTCCACCCACAGAGACTGCTCATGCTGTGCTTTTAGGGATGTATCTATGGCAAGTTTCCACTAGTAATTGGAGGTGATTTGCTAACCAGTATTCTAACTTTTCTAGGCCTGTGTGAAATAAAAATAATGGATTTTACAGTTCCATCCATTCCCCCCCCCCCCCCCCCCCCCTTCATATTTGGAGAACCTGTTTATAGTGACTTGTGAAATACTGATACAACAGTGCTAGATATATGATATGATTGCAGGATCTTCCTTTCTGTCGTGTTTACTAAAAGGCAAGGTGTGGTGTGTGGGTTCCCCCCCCCCCTTTGATAAAGGCTTCCTATTAATTGCTGAGAAGGAAACAGGTTTGTGCAGTGCTTCTGTGCTTGGAGTGTAACTACTGAGGAATTAGCAAGAAGAAAATTGGCCCTAAGATGACTTCTGTTTCTTAATTTGAAATAGAAATCAAATTTTTGTTGTCTAATCAAAATACTTTAGTAATAGTTAGCCAACACCTTTCTCTCATCCCTCAAGCAGTTACATTTAACTGGTATAGCAGGATTCAAGTATTACTCATCCATTACGACTGGCATAATTTCAATTCTTACTGGGTTTTATCTTCAAGTAGATGAAGTTGGAATAGAGAAGTGTGTAGTATTATTTGTGTGTATTATTTTTGTTTGGTTTGATTCTTGTAATCACTGTAAATCTAAGGCATCCCAGTAATGTTGTTAAACCTAGTATACTAGCAACTACACCTTCAGCTTTTATAGCATTTAATCATTATTAAAATCCTGTAAGAGTGTGTAATTTGCTTTCTGAGTCTTTGATGTAGTCAGCTTACATGAAGTGTGTGCTGCTTGCATGGGGAAAAAATAGTAAGATTCTCATTTCCCTCATGTCCTTGTAGTTTCTGTTTAGAAATTCTTAGCTTCTGTTCTAGAAATTATTGTAGCATTTAAGATGATCTTTTTCCCTTTTCTTCAGTTTTTAAGGGAAGATATGCAATACAAGGATGCCTCTAATAAACACAGCCACCTGCACAGAGAAGACAAGCATATCACCATTGAGGATCTGTGGAAACGCTGGAAAACTTCTGAAGGTAGGTAAAGAAGAATAGCTAAAAATTATGGTGGCTGTTGAAACAGACATAATTCAACATTTTTTTTTTACTTGTTTGTTTGTTTGTTTGTTTAGAATACTAAATGGATGATATCTTATAGTATCTTCATAAATCTGTTTTGGTAATGTTATTTATTAGGTCTACATAAACCTAACTAATAACTAATTCAGACCAGATAGTGTTAATTTCCTCTTGAGATGCCTGGAATGTTCAGAATTGTTAGGAGAAAAATACTTAACTTCCTCCCTTCCCACCCCATTCCAAAGGTGGTGTGCTGATGGTGAGCATGTAGAGTTTAAAAGTTGGTATTAGTCAAACAGCTAAAAGTATGAACAAAAAAGGGAATGAAACAGGAATACGCTGTTGGTTCACTCTGCTAATGTAGAAAGTCCTTTAAGTGCAGTCTGAGATAATACATTGATTGTGTTTGCTGGTTAATAAATATCTATGTTTTAAACAGCGATTTTTAGCCTCATCTAGTGAATAAACACTTACAGAATAGTTCAAGAAAGATCCTGTTCGACTGAAAGTATTGCAGCTAAACTATCGGAGAAAAAGTATCTCCCAACAGTTGTCTAACTTACTCATAACTTGTTAAAAATTTAAGCTGTAGTGATATCAGAAGTATCTGTCGGAGTATATATCTTTGTTCCAGGTTTCTTGAATTTAGTCAGCAGTGCGAGTAAGAGTACAAAGTTTTTTGAGAGGAATGTCTGGTCTTTTTGTGTCTGCTTATAATGGCTTTACTGTACCTTCTGTTGAGGAAGCTAAAATTGCACCTCGGGAGGCATTACAGTGTGGCTCCCAAGCAGTGTTAATAGTGCTCTGGTGACTGTTGGAAAGCATGAAGCCCCTCAAATATTACTTTCATTTAATTATTAGGTAACATGGAAAATACTGTTTTTCCTTTCTTGATGTTTTAGGAAATTCAATTTATTTGTTTCTTAATGTGCTGCTAGTTTGTATTGCCAGATTAGTGCAATTTGACAGCATTAAACAAGAGTGGAAGGTGGTGTAAATGATATCAGTAATTTGAAACTTTAAGTAGTTTGAGGTATTTGTATGTGAATTACAAGCTCTAAGTAGTGCTCTTGACAGTGCCCATTAGTGCTTATGCAGAATCATCTTCTGGATCTATTTATTGCTGCTTAGTTTATGCTGAGCAGAATTGCCCATTCCTTCCATAAAGCTTGCTTTATGTGGATGTTTGCACTAACTAATTGTGAAATAGCTTAAAGATTTCTTCTGTTTAAGATACTGGTGATGTGAGACAGACCAAATTTGAGGGAAGAAAGTGAAAGCATGGTTTATGGTATAGTAAGTGCACTATTGCTCTTTGGTGTCTCCTCTTAGGATTATGAAAAACAGAGGTTATTTTTAAGTAATGGCCTGAGAAGGATTTTATTCAGTGAATGGAATCCCAAGGATTGGCTCCATTTAAATAATTAAAAAGTGCAGAATAAAATAAAAAAGCTTCAGTTTATTGCTTTTTAATAATTCTAGCACAGGGCAGGCTTTTGGTATCACCACTTAGTGCTGAATCCTTAAGGCATAGTCTGTGCCAATTAAAGGAATTTTAAGGCTGCTATAGGTTTTACCTGCATGGAAGGAATCATATCACTGCTTAAATCAGCATCTAGCATATTTTTGCTGTATTGCTTCATAGTCTCAATGAGTCTTTTCAGTAAGGCATAGAAAATACTGCTTTCTGAATGTCCTCTGACTTCTATTGTTGTGTGTCTGTTCTTTAAATGTAAATGCCAGTATATGGTTATGGTATCTGCTTTGTCTATCTCCTTTTCTTTCTAAGCGAATGGCATTTATATAGAGCCTTTCAGCTATTCTTAAGCATCAAGTTTAGTAGTTGTTGGGTTAAAATTAAGATACGTTTACAGTAATTTTTCTTCAAGGCCCTTGAAGAGGTGATAGTTGAGTGCAGTAAAGGGGATAGATGAGCATTTGTTTTGATGTCTGAATAACAGTCTTTGTACAATTATCTTTGAAAGTTCTGTGTCTCAAGGGTATCATCTGCTCCTCTCCTCCCCCCCTTTCCCTTCCCCCTCTAATGGGTTGAAATCATATGAATATGTAAGAGTTGTGTAGACATAGTGCTGAGGGATATGGTTTAGTCAAGGTCTTCTCAGTGTTAGATTAGTAACTGGACTAGATGATCTCAAAGGTCTTTTCCAGTCTAGGAGATTCTGTGATTTAGTCTCTAAAATAATCTATAAAATAAACGTGGGACCTTCAGATGGGTGGTTCTCTGACCTTTCTTGGTGAATAGGTAAGGTGCTGCATTCTTTGTGATGTTTCGTTGTTCTATGGGACTTGATTTTGTGGCAAAGTAAAACTGTAATGGTCAAATGTGGAGTTAATGAACGGTTTACTATCTGAGTCTTACTGAAAATTAGTTTTTATAAATTGCATTTAAAAAAAAATAGTTTTTCTTTACCATTATGGCATATTTGCTTGTGAGCAGAGCAGGTAAACAGTGTGTGGTATAGCAGTTTGCAGGGTGGTTTGTGTGGAAGGGCATGCAAGAGAGGGTGCTGAAAGCTCTGACCAGAGCGTGATGGTTTCTGCTTAGCAGAAAACCATGGCCTTTCTAAGCTCTGCACCCACTGTGACTGACGCAGCTTTGCAGATGGAGCTCCAGTGGGAATGTGGAGCCACCCAGGTGTCAGGCTGCAGGTTGTGCCCGGCTCCCACACTGGTACAGGATGGCAGCAGTGAGCACACCTGTGGGAGGTGCACCCAGGTAGAGGAAATCCTCTGCTTAGTGACAGAGATCCCGGAAGAGATGAGTATATTGAGAAGCAAGAGGAACCACATCCTGCTTTCCTGGAGACAGGCCCAACAGTCAGATAAGATATATAAGATGGGGGATTCCCTTTCCCCTTGAATCTGACTGAACATCGTGACCAGAAGGAGAGGAGAGAATGAGAGCAAGTTCCTGTCTGCCCAGTGCAGCAGGTGTGTCCCCTCAGCAACACTGCGCCCCTTCCCAGGTCCCCTTTACGTAACAGGTACGAGACCATTCAGATGGAGCTTAATAACAAGGATGATGATTTGTCTACTTAGGAAGTGTTGCCAAAATTAAGCTGGCGTACTCCCTGCATCAAAACTACTTGTACAAAGGAAAACCAGATGGGTCATTGTCATAGGTGACTCCCTTCTGAAGGGAACAGAGGCCTGATGTGCAGACCAGACCTACTTCTTAAGGAAGTCCACTGCCTCCCCCAGGCCTTGGTTAAAGAGGTGGTGAGAAAACTTCCTACACTGGTACAGCCCTCAGATTATGATCAACTATTGATTTTTCAGGTAGGGGGTGATGAAGTTGCAACAGGAAGCTTGAGTGCAGTCGAGAGACTTTAGGGCCTTGAAACAGCTGATCAGGGGATCAGCAGCACAAGTCATGCTGTCTTCTATCAATCCAGTTACAGTGAACAATGAGGGAAGAAAAGGGAAGAGCCATCAGATCAATACCTGGCTCCGATCCTGGTCTCACTGTCAGGATCATGGATTGGTTTACACAACACCAGGTCTGCTGGCAACAGACAGGTTACACTTGTCTCAAAGCGGGGAAAGGATTTTTGCACAGGAGTTGGCAGGGCTCCTCAAAAGAGCTTTAAAGAGAAATAAAACCAGGCTTGATAAACATGGAGGCATCATATCAATATTTGTGGGATGGAATGTGAAGAAGGTCCTTCAGTCTGCCACCCCAGTGGAGGTAGGGGACAGAGTACTATGGCATAGCAAAGACACAAGGGATATTGATAAACTAGAAATCAGGGATGCACCTTGGAATAGACAGGTAGCATTTAGGCCTTCTCCCCTCAAAAAGACCAAATCAGGAGCTCAACTGAAGAGCATCTACACCAATGCATGCAGCATGGGCAGCAAACAGGACGATCTGGAAGCCATTGCACAGCCAAAAAACTATTACATTGTTGTCATGAAAACATGGTGGGATGATTTGCACAACTGGACTGCTGTGTTAGAAGACTCATATATGGCTGTCATTCACTCCTTGCTGTGAAATACTCTTACGGAATGTAATTTGATTTCTGAAAGGAGTAGGAGGCCCTTAGGACTATTAAGGCTGACACAAATGTTTTGCTTCATGCCTCCCGGTCCTGAAGCACTGTGCTGCTACATTTTAAATTTAACATGAAAAAATGCTATATAGCCTGATCTTCTAATCAGCCTTTAATGGGGGTTAGCAAGGAGCAACAGTTTGAAGCTACTTTTGCTGTCTTCACATTCAGCAATATTAGTATAGCAGTTAAGCCAAAACAAAAATAAAATTTAAAACCACCCAAACTTGTGATCTGAAACAGAACAGCTGATGTAAGTCTAGAGATTGAGTGCTGCACTGGGGTGTAAACACATGAAATCTGTGTGTGGACAGAGATTTGGACTGTGAAATCCCAGAATAAGAGTTAGCTATGTACTGATTATGCTTAGCTTCGGTGGCTAGTGGCCATTTAAAAGGACACAACATATACCAAAAGGTAATTTATATGTAATTTATATAAATTCATGTAAACAGGTAACAGTGTGAGAACAATACAGAAAGTACAATTTCTAGTTCTAGATTGGGATAGACTGAGGTTCCTTCTTTTCACAGTTTCTGTACTAATGGAGGTATCTGATACAGTGATAATGAATAGCAAAGGGTTTTTTTTTCTAAATATAACTGGCTTGTTTGGGGCAGTTTCCTTGGTATTCCATGAAGGAAAAACCACTCTACACTTAGAACAGATGTGACTGGCACTACTGTAAAGAACCTCAATATGTACCTCATTTCTTATATGAGAATATGTTTAAAATTACTACTGAAGTAGAAAAAAAAGTACAAATTTATGTAAATTTTGTCAGGGTGACTACAAATTCTTTCAGCAGTAGAAGTGAAATGCCTTAATTTTTGTTTGTTTTATCCCCATCAAGTTATAAACTCAGTGGATTTTGTCCCTTCTGAAATTGCATGCTCTGTACTGTCAGTGATAAAGTTTGTAGGTGTGTAGTAGCTGGTTTAGGTGATTTTTTTTTTTTTCCCCTGTCATATTAAATCAGTGCTTTTGCTTTGGATCAGTTTATGAACATATTTCTGGAATATAGTTGTGTTATTTTTCTGGATAATCTTACCACAATTTCAAGATGCTTAGAATGTGTGTGTGTTTGTTTTTTTTTTTTTTTTTTTTTTTAAATCTGATAGCTTAATATTCACAGAACAGTTAAGAACCTTTGCCATGTGAAAGCGAGCTATTTACAAAGAGCTCCCAGACATTTTGCATACAGGGTAATATGACAAAACTAAGTCTCTTGCAAGATCAATACCTGGGAAATAGTTTGTGGTTCAAAAGCAAGGGTAGAAATGGATAGCACGCTGGGAGGGAGGTCTAACACAACATAGCCATTCATATGGATAGAATACAAGTGGCTTGTACTGTGAGATTGTTTTCTAAATCTCTGAGTCGGTCTCTGAAATGTTTTATCTGCAGTTATCTGGTATGATGAAAATCCAAAATGTTTAAGCTTATTTTTTTCAGTTACACTAGTGTAGACAAGAGACCTAGTGTAGTCCTTGTTTCAGTGTGAACTGAATATAAATTTAAACTTATAAAAATGTCCATTACCTGCAGCTTGTTCATCAGGTTTTCAGCTGCTCTTTCTAAAGAATCATTGCCAAAATTCACCACTGAGAATGTGTCTTTGCGATAAGGTTTCTAAAGAAAGCTGTACCCAGCATTGCCATATGCAAGTAGTTTTACATAGAGAAATGTTTAAAAAGGAGGAGGAGGGGAGGAAAAAAAAAGGTATTTTTTTCATGCAGAGACTACATCTCTCCTGGAGACTCAGTTCATGTGCAGACCAACTTTTGCAGACTTCAGAAATGCAGAGAGAAGTTTCCCTTCAGTTTTGTCACTGTATAGCTGTAACCTGTAGCAGCTGGTCTGTAAGAGCAACAAATGTGATTTGTTTGTTGGTAAAATCTATGGATAGTATTTCCTTATTTTCTTGGAGCATCTGTAGCTATGAAGGGTTTGTAGGCTGTTGCTGCTATCCAGGAAAATTGTTAATTATTCTCTACATATTTAAATAATTTTTCTTAGTGGGAATATTACTTCATGTAATACAGATGATTTAGGCATATTTGAGAGAGATTGTTTTCCTGTAAAATTTCTTCTCTTCCATCTCCTCTTCTCTCCTTTTCTCCCATTTTGTGGTTATTAGGTATGAGCCTCTATGAAAATTCTTGTGAAAACAAGTTCTTAAGCCATCATCCTGGGAAAGGTCTTGGTACATTGCCTTAAATGGCTACAGCACCTGCCGACGTGTTTAGTTCTGGAAGAGTAGCAAAGACAAAAGGATTGAAGTTGAGATCAGTTTTAAGTAGATAAAAACCACAAGATGCTGTCTTGATTTAAATTAAAGCAAAACACGAACATTATTGTGAGGTATTTTTAATAAAGAAATATTTCTGTTGGTTCCATGATTGATTGTTTATAGTGTGCCTAGGCTTCCTCTGAGAAGCATATAATGAAAAAAGGCAAAATGCCAGAAACAACTTGGTGAATGTTACAGCTAATTTTTCTGCAATTATATTTGGGTAAACCCTCTTGCTTACTGTAACCTGCTTTTCTACTGCTTGTCTTCTGTGTCATACTATTGATTTTTATTTAAATTAAAGGTAATTAAATTTACTTTTTCTTCTAGTTCATAACTGGACTCAAGAGGACACTCTGCAGTGGCTATCAGAATTTGTTGAACTGCCTCAATATGAAAAGAATTTCAGAGATAGCAATGTCAATGGGACAACACTTCCCAGGTGAACGTTTCTTCTGGATTAGTTTAAAATATTTCCCTGTAGGTTGTTGCTTCGGTCTGTTTGTGGGAGCAACTACATGATCCTAAAGTGTAACAAGATACGGTTGAATGCGAGGAAAAAAAAGTGTCTTTGCAATTTTTGAAGGGCTATCTGCATTTTTTTTTTTTGTTTGGGGTTTTTTTTGGTTGGTTGTGTGTGGGTTTTGTTTGTTGTGCTTTTTTTTTTTTCTGCCAAAATATTAAATTATAAATTTTTCTTGCTACTGCTTAAGTTTTTGTTTCTTGTTGTTCAATCTTTTATTGATGATCACATCATTCTTTATGGTAACGAACAACTTCCCATCTCTTGCATGTGTATACATCAAGAACTATATTCAGAATGCCTGTTCTTAAGTGTAACTATTACATTTCAGTATTGCATGTATTTCAGAGAGTTGGTGTAACAGATCTGCAAATGTACCATTATCTTGAACTATATTAAATTAATTTATTTCATTATTATTCCAGAAAGAATAGGGAAATTAATTGATGTTTTTCCTTTGTCACATGCTGCTACACTTTTTTTTATAGCATTACTGTTCTTGTCTTACATCTCTCACTCTAACTGCATAACTCTAATCTATGTAACTATGAGAAATGCTATTGATGTATTTCTTCCCATAGTCTGGTTTTGAATATAGCTTGTGGAATAGGTAACACTTTGTCTTATCATTAACAGGATAGCAGTAAATGAACATGCTTTCATGATCTCTCACTTGAAAATAATTGACCGGAGCCATAGACAGAAGCTTCAGCTTAAAGCCTTGGATGTTGTTTTATTTGGACCTCTCACACGTTAGTAACTTTTTGGAAATTTTTTTTCTTATCTCTTATTTGTGAGAATTCAGTGGGGAATATTTTCACTAACACTTGATACTGTAGGGAGAACAGATAATCTATTTTGTAGATGTATTGATGGATTTCTTAGTGGTGCATTGTGGAACTGGGCAATCTCTTAAAGGTTATCAAGATGCTGGGATCAGGACAAAAGTTCACTTCTGTATGTAAGACTGCATAGAAATAATTCCCCTTGAGATATGGATGTTGGCTTTTGTGTCACGAGAAGTGTCCTCTCAATGTTTCTGACTGTTTAAATTACACTTAATGTTATGTTCACTTCCCACTTAGCTTGGACAGTGTAAACTGGGATGTTGAAATGGGAGGGGATGACCTTCCCTGAGGAAGAAAAAAGGAGATGGTGATGCAAATCCAATATGTGTCTTTCATGCAGACTTGAGTTTAAGTGCAGTTAAATTTAATGCAGAAATTCCACATCTGAGCCATTTTAGCGTATGCAGATCCCTTACCTCTTCACTAGTGGCCTTCATGCTTGCTTCGACAGTCAGTCACTTGCTCTTGTGGTGCTCTGCATGTCAAGTATTCCTGAACTAGGAGAGCCTTCCAGAGCTTGGTGGTCAGTTTGGAGAGTAGTAAATGACTTTGCAAAAGTCATTTAAAAGCTGTGTTAGCCAGGCAGATCTGAGCTGGAGAAAAACAAGCACTTCGTGTTTGCATTATACCTTTAGTGGTAGCAGAAACTGTCTTTTAAAGTCTGTGTTATGAAGGTGCAACTGACTATAAAAGTTGTACTAACGACAAAGTGTATGTGTATCTTGGATATGATACTTTGACAATGCAGGTTTTGCTTTTAAAAAGTGCTATTAGCTACTTCATTTTGTACAAATGGGTTTTTAATTCAGCATAGGATATTCAAGAGGGTGCAGACTGGGGAGAACTTAAACATAACTAAAGGTCCTGCTGGCCTGATAAAAAGTATTGGGGAAACTCTCTCAACTTCATTTAAATGAAGTTGCAGACTATGTACTGTAAAAGTTTAGTAAGCTTTCCTCAATCTCAAGTATGTTGTGGTATAGATTAAGTAGATTGTATTAGAGCAGAGTTGCTCATGTCGTATGGAAAATGCTCTGGAATCCATTTGAAAGGTAGTTGTTGAAGACAGTTTGAGATAAATGAGCTGGTATTCTGTTGACCCTCAGGTTTTGTCACCTTTTAGGCGGGGGGGGGGGGGGGGGAAGTCTGTTTTTTGTATAATTAAACTTGTTAATATTCAGGTTATTCTCTCCCAAGCCCCCCCTCCCCACGGGGTGAAGGGTTTTTTATTA
>JAAGNO010022409.1:69334-87542 GCA_033439905.1 Ceryle rudis
TTAGGGTTAGGGTTAGGGTTAGGGTTAGGGTTAGGGTTAGGGTTAGGGTTAGGGTGGGGGTGAGGGTTGGGGGGGGGGGGGGGTGGGGGGTTGGGGTGGGGGGGGGGGTAGGGGGGTGGGTGGGGGGGGGGGGGGGGGGTGTGGGGGGTGGGGAAGTCTGTTGTCTGTATCAATGAACTTGTTAATGATCATGTTATTCTCTGCACAGGTCCCCCTCACAACTGGATGAAGGATTTTATATTAACAGTTTCTATAGTTATTGGTTTTGGAGGCTGCTGGTTTGCATATACACAGAACAGAACCTCAAGAGAGCATATCACAAAAATGATGAAGGACTTAGAAAGTCTTCAAACAGCAGAGCAAAGTCTCCTTGATTTGCAGGAAAGGTATAAAATCAGCCAAAGAAAAATGTCTAGTTGTACTTCTGTTTTGAGGTTAAATACCAATACAGATCCTTTACAGTCATAAATTATTTGCATTAAGCTGTTCTGGGTTTTTGTTCATTTTGCATGGAATTTGATTTCAGTGATGATGGTTTGTTTGGTAGAAATTGCTCCTGGTATTTTAGCAGGCAATGTGAACTTGGGGATGAAGGTAGAGAATAGAGGTTCAATCCTTTTTTACCTGCATATTTAGAAGTATGTACTATTATTTTTTGTAATTACAGTTTGCTTTGGAATACTTATTTACATGGAAGTGAGAACATTTCTCCTGTTTTTAAACTGTTAATGTTGAAATGGACCCGGGCTGATTCTATTGCTTATTTAGCTGTGTGAGAGTTGACTTTTATTACACCTTTAATGAAGGTTCACCTAAAAGTTTGCATATTTTGTCCGATGTGGACATCACGTTGTGTGATGCAATTGCTGCTGATTCAGAAAGCTTGCACAGTCTTTATTATCACAGAATGGTTGTGGTTGGAAGGGACTTCTGGAGATCATCTTGTCCAGCCCTACCTGCTCAAGCAGGATCTTCTAGAACAGGTTGGCCAGGACCATGTCCAGGTGGCTTCTGAATATGTCCAAGGATGGAGACTACCCACCTTCCTGGGCAACCTGTGCCAATGCTCAGTCACTCTTGTGTTGAAAAAAAGTGTTTCCTGATACTCAGGTGGAACTGCTTATGTTTTGTGTTGTGCCCCATTGCTTCTTGCCCTATTGCTGGACACACCTTCTCCTGAGGGCTCCAAGTTATAACAAATATGCTATCTATTTTCTCCTATTTTGTTTAATTGTGAAGGCTTGAGAAAGCACAAGAAGAAAATAGAAATGTTGCTGTGGAAAAGCAAAATCTGGAGCGCAAAATGATGGATGAAATCAATGATGCAAAACGAGAAGCTCATCGCTTAAGGGAGTTGAGGGAGGGAGCTGAATGTGAGCTCAGCAGACTCAAATATGCAGAGGAAGAGCTAGTACAGGTATCTGCAAACTAACTGTAATTTCAGTGTCATCTTCAAAATTGTCCCGGTTTTATTAGATCCTTAGGGGAGTGCTTAAAGCAGGATTTGAATGGACAAATTCTAAGAGCACTTAATGGTTGTCTGTCAATCATGCAATTATCTTGTAAAATAATCCTGAAACTAAAGACGTACATTTTGTGTATTATCATAATGTTGTTCAATTCATGGAATAAAATATATACAGAAGCTTTTTTCCCCCCCTCTATCTTCTTATCTGATGAGACAGTAGTAGCTTTGTCTCACTCTTGTGAGTAGCAACAGATTGGATTTATCGTGGTAAGAAAGAATGCTGTCTTACAAAAACATTTAGGCTTCAAGTTAAGGACTATATATCATTGGAGAAACTAATTGGAGTATAACAGAGTATATGAAAATTCATATGCTGTATTTCAGAAACGCTGGATCTGTTTTCCTGATAGCAATTAGCACACACTAGATTTCTGTAAAGTCTTAGTATGTTGCTACGAGGTATAAAGGTGCTTATATGTCATTTGCTTCTGCTGTCAGTTGTAATGATCTCTTGGTGACAGTTCTGTTTCTTCTTGATTGCAAGGTCCGCATGGCTTTAAAAAAGGCTGAGAAGGAGTTTGAGCTGAGAAGTAATTGGTCTGTTCCTGAAGCTTTGCAGAAGTGGCTTCAGTTGACACATGAAGTTGAAGTACAGTATTACAATATCAAAAGACAGCATGCGGAAATGCAATTAGCAATCGCCAAAGATGAGGTACTACCTCTTACTCTGCTGCTACTTAAAGACTTTTCTGATCTATTGTTAGATATATGAAATAGTAAATACAAGTTATTCTGATAAGCGTTTGCATTTTTTTTTTCCTCCTCTGGGTTATCATCTGCTACCTGTCAATATTGCTAATGTTTTGTCATCTGTGTTAAGTATAGAACTCATAGTTTTACGCACTTGGTTTTATCTTGCTTTTTCAGGCAGAAAAGATTAAAAAGAAGCGAAGCACTGTGTTTGGCACGTTACATGTTGCACACAGCTCCTCCCTGGATGAAGTGGACCATAAAATCCTTGAAGCAAAGTAAGAGTATTACCAGGATGCATATTCTTTTGTGATTATTTATTCATAGAACAATGGAACTTTTTGAGAGTTACAGAATTTAATATCTTAGTCCTTTTGCACTTTTAAGTAAAATTGTTTAAAAGATATTAAAGTGATGGATCTTCTGGTATGCTAGAATGACTGCATTTGTGTTGTTTTGCTTTATCATTAAGTAAATGTAATTTTAATGTGTGCTTTTCTTCAGGAAAGCACTCTCTGAATTGACAACATGTTTGAGAGAACGTCTTTATCGATGGCAACAGATTGAGAAGATTTGTGGTTTTCAAATAGCGCACAATTCTGGTCTACCAAGCTTGACATCATCTCTCTACTCTGATCACAGCTGGGTGGTTATGCCTCGAGTTTCCATTCCTCCTTACCCAATTGCAGGAGGAGTTGATGACTTGGATGAAGATACTCCTCCAATAGTTTCACAGTTTCATGGTAAGTGGTGCAGTCAGTAATATGAGCAGGGAAGAGTTCTAGAGGCATGAGATTTTGAAGTAAGGTGGGAAAAGGTGCTGAACTCAACAGGATTGGATGAAAGTGAAAAGGGTGAACGTCTTAGCATTTCAGATGCATCTTTTGTGACTTGCATAAACTGAAAACTGGGTTTTATAATAAAGATAACTTGAAGAAAAAGCCATTATTCCGTTTCAGTGGAGGAGTGGAGGGTAAATCCAGCTAATGGTTTTTGAAGTCTGTTTGTCACGCATGGATTGCCACTTAGACGTTACTTCATGAGTAATTCTGAATTTCTGTTAGCACACTTACCCTTTCAGATGGAAGGGATGGAGTTAGTCTAGGGTCCCTTGAGCTACTAGGAGGATCACACCCTTTGAGAGGCTGCATGCTACATAGCTTTCCAAACATTCTTTAGTGGCTGGAACAAAATCATGTTGTCCAAGGGAAGCTTTCAGGCAGAATGTTTGTGTTTGGATACAGCCAGTTGTTTTGAGTGTGAGGCAGAGCAGCCAAATGCTGGAGGGAGGGAAATCCAGCTTTGGTTAAACTATGATTACACAAGGGATTTAGACCACCCTCATATCTTGAGTCATTGCGTCAGTGCAAGAGCATGTTTCATGGAAGTTCTGCTTAACTGGACTCTAGAGGCAAATCAAAAAGATGAGCTCTCATGTGACTATTCAAAGAAGCAGTATCAAGCTAAGGAATGAGTAGGGAAGAAAACTTTGTCATGTGTATATTTTTCTTCCAGGGCTGGGTTTCTCAGAAGCAATTAGAACTGTATTTCAAAATAGCATAAGGAGAATGGTCTCCGCTTTGCTGCCTTCATTTAGAGTGCCTTGGGCGCATGTTGTTCAATGTACCAACCTTTTTTTCTAGAGGCCACATTGAAAAGTTCATTAATCCCCTTGCAACAGAACTTACTGAAAGTTCTGATGACTTTTAAAAAATACTGGATGGCCCAGTAAAATATGGATGCGTAGAATTAAGCTTCCAAGTCTGTATGGAGAAACCTGTGGACTGATATTTTCAAACTTAAAAGCTTTGTTTATTATCATGAGTTTCCAGATGGACCAAAATGACAAAACACTTAGATATGTATATAAGACTTCAGACTTGTGATTTTTTTTTTAGTCACTCTTCTCCTTTAGGTCTCGCGTAGAAGTGAAGCTAGAGAGCAAATTGCACTTGGTTTAGAGAAGGACTCTCTACAGTTTCTAAGAGCATAGTTAGTAAAAACTTTTTGTATTCTTTTTCAATTTTCATTTAATTCTTCTTTTGTTAAATTTGAGTTCATTTGGAAGTATTCAGCTAACGTCTCAGTCAGTGGTGAAAGTTATCTAAATCTTTGTAACATTACAAAAATTTTAAATGTGTTTTCCTGAATTTTGATAAGGCATGAGAGCCTGATTTTTGTTAACGAAAAACCAGAAGCAAAGGACAGAAGCAAAACGGTTTCTATCAGTCATGAGGCTTCAGGTATAATGCAATGTGTAGACAGGTCAGTTATGAGCAAGACTGTTTCAGTCTCTGGATCCAAACTAAACTATCTGGGCTGTTTCCTTGACCCAGCATCCTTTATCTCTTAAGACTATCAAAATGTGAAGTCTGCTGGATAGAGTCCTTTGTGCTGCAGCAACGGAGAGGATAGACTAAAATGGTGTGAAGTAACAGATCTGCTTAATCAATCCTGACCTGAAGAACAAAAAGATGTAGAAGACTGGAACAAAGTCATTACAGGAATGTAATAGTGAAACCTCTACTTTTCTGGAGACTGATTAGAATTCATTGGATTCCTTGATTTAGTGGGTTTCATTTTTACTAGAAAATTCTATAGGTTAAATTGTCATAGCTGAATCCATCGTAATCCTGTGTATGTACACCTGCAAGGAACCAAAATGCTTGTAACTTCTCAGAAAATTCACTGCTGGTGCAATCTGGTTCTTTTTTTACACCAGCAAGTTAGGATGGCATCTGATTTACCTGGTCACACAGTACAAATTTCCTATGGGGATTCTTACTCTCTTACCTCGTTTCACATTTACTTTTTTTAGGAATATTTTTGTAAGGACCCAAACTTAATTCTGAGCTGCTAACATGTGCCTTTCATGTTAGTAGGGAGTTCATCAGAAGTTGCATTACAACTGTAACTGCTCAGCCTGTCAGGAAAAAAAAAAAAGTCTTAAGTGGTGTTGAAGGTGTGGTTACTTGCTGTTCTGTAGTTCCCTGCACTAAAAGCAAAATGACAGCTCAAGCTTTTCTGAGATTCCAGGAGGAGAAAGTATAATTTACATGATACTAAATTGTCATCTAAAAAAAAAAACATTTGGGGGGTTTTGTTAGGGTAGACATCTTTGTCTACAAAAACAATTGTTTTAGTGTGTTGTGTCTGTTAAACATTTTGAGTATCAGTAAGGGTCTGTCTTCATCTAAGCAGTGAAGCATTCTGTGAGACAGTTTGAAGGAGGGGTATGAGAACTCCCAAGGCTCATAACAGCTAGCCTGAAAACAGGTTTCTAGATCTATTTCCATAGATTTATTGCTGCCCAATCATCTTTTGAAGTAGGAGTTGGATTAGGAACGTTTTAATTTGTCACATCCCATCCTGTTAGATACTTTCCTGATCAAGTCTTGGGTTGCTGTCTTCTCCCTTACCTGGTGGTTTTTTTTTTTTTTTTTGTTTTTGTTTTGTTTTTTTTTTTTTTAATTCCTAGTTAGCCTGGCAGAAGAAAGTGTTATCGAATAGGAAATTCTTGAGCTTAAAATGAGTTTCAGTTCTGTATTTTCTGTCATTTTATATAAACAAAATTGGTCTTCAGTGTCTAACATAACTTTCAATTAATGTGATGTATTTCAGTTGACCGTTTGGTTAGGTATACCTGAGACTTTTACATATTTTAAGCTCCAAATTGCCACACAAATCCAGGATACTGTATAACATACAAATTTCAGCACTGCCATTTTTACTTTATAAAGGGTTGGGAGTTTCAGTAAAATCCTTCTCTTTGCTCTTAAGAGAGCCTTGTGAGACAGAGCTTTGGTGCGTATGATCGGAATAATATTTGGCAGGCATAAAACTGCTGCAGTTGCATCTTGGTTAGCTGCTTTATCTGACTAGAATGTTTAAGGTGATGCCATTCGCTTTCTTCCCTCTAAACAGTCAAGCAATGTAAAAGTTAAGAATCACTGTGGCTGAAGCAGGTACCTGCTATTTAGTCTTCAGAGTAGATATTGTTAACATCAATGTCACTTGGAGGGTTTTGGTTTGCTTTTTCTTTGTCTCAGGGTCCATTGTAAAACCTCACAGCACACTGGCAAGAAGCAGTAGCTTGTGTCGATCAAGACGCAATGTTGTGCCATCATCTCCACAGTCTCAGCATGCTTTGCACTCCCCTGACCCTGACATCCTTTCTGTGTCGAGCTGCCCAGCTCTTTATCGAACTGAAGAGGAGGAGGAAGCCATTTACTTCTCTGCTGATAAACAATGGTACGGAGATTAGCAAACAGCACTTGGATCTTGGATAGGATTATTTGAGACTAACAGTTTAGAATTAGAGGTTGAACTGAGCCAAAGTTAAAGTAATCTCTAGGATAATATAAATTAATTATAGTCCACATGGAACAGAGAGAGTTCTTGTCTGGTATGTGTATGTAAATAGCTAGCATATCATATACAGTTAAGTAATGTTACAATCCAGGGTGCACTGAACTAACCCTGATTCTCCATTACAATATGTTACTGGCTTTTACATCTGAAACTAGGATCAAAAGCAATGTCAGCTACTGGGCGAAGAGAAGATGGATGGTAACACAATTCTTACAGCATGTTGAGCGTGTACCTACTCTTGTTACATGGCCTCATAGGAAAAGGTTAAATTCCTTTTGGAAGGAGCAAATGAGCTTGTTGAAAGGTAGGGACACTTGTCCTGAAGAAACTTTTTGTATATGATAGGCTTAAATCTCCTTCTTTCATTTCATAACTTTTCTGACTTCACATGCCAGAAAGATAGTTATTGTTCTTTGAAGTGAAATAAAAATTACTGATTCTGGGCAGGTGCTGCTGCCCACAAAACCAAGATTGCACAAATTAATTATCTTAAGTTTAGATAATAAAATGTAATGCAAATTGTAAGTTAAAATGTTTAACCTAATGGTTTGGGGTTTTTTTTGGTGGTTTGTTTTGTGTTTGTGTGTGTGTGTTTGTTTTGGTTTGGGTTTTTTTGTTTGTTGTTGTTAATTAAGTACTAAGGAAAAGTGTGGGTGGTGCTTTTAGACAAATGCTATTGATTCTAAATTAATTTCCTTTTTAACTACATGAAGGTCATAATAGTTTCATTATGTTTTCTTCTCTCTTTGCTCTGACTCAGGGAAGTACAGGAAACAGGTTCGGAATGTGACTCCTTAAATTCATCCACTGGAAGGAAGCAGTCTCCTCCAGCAAGTCTTGAGATGTACCAGCAGACACTTTCTCCACAGAAAGTATCCCCGGAAGAATTCTCACTGGAGGAATCATCTACAGGAGACTCCTCTTCTCTAACTGCAGATATTTCTAGGGGCTCTCCTGACTGTGTAGGCATGGCAGAAACTAAGAGCATGATCTTTAGTCCGGCAAGCAAAGTTTATAATGGAATCCTGGAGAAGTCCTGCAGCATGAACCAGCTTTCAACTGGGATCCCAGTCCCAAAGCCTCGGCACGCCTCATGTTCTTCAGCCAGCAGCGATAGTAAACCCAGCCATGAAGCTGCTTCTGTTCCTAGGATAAGTAGCATCCCACAGGACCTGTACCAAAATGGTGAAAAAAACAAAAAGCCATCAAAAATAAAAAGCTTCTTTAAGAAGAAGTGTAAGTGAGGTGGGCAGAAGAATTGTATAGTAATGTTATAAGAACTCTATTTTTTAAATCTTTAGGAATGTAATTCCATTTGAGCATTCCAGACTGGATGCCCTAATGGAATGCTCTGTAGGTCAACTATATTTAACTGACTGTACTGTCAAAAGTCATGCCAGCTGTCAATGAGAAATCATTAAAAAGTTCAGACAGTTTACATTAATTTCTGCCTTTTTTTTTTCTAGTGGTTTGTTCTTTTTTATTTTGTTTTGTTGGGGTTTTTTTAGTGTATTCATAAACCATTTTTAAGCCACTTTGGACTTCTAAGCTTTAATGGACTAGTAAGCCTTCCTGGGCTTAGCAAAGTTTCTTGTTTACTGGATCATCTTCCTATCTTTCCATAGAGCTAGGACATTTATCTACTGGACTTCAAGAAAAATAAAAGAAGTAGAACTAATTGAATTGCACTACTGTTTTACAGACTGGAAAAGTCTCTCTGCAAGTGAAACTGAAAGACTTGTATTTGACTGAGAAGATGAATCTTTTCACTTTTAGATCTTTTGGGGTTTTTAAGTAGAACTTAGGATTTCTAATTGACTCGATTTCTGGAAATGGAAATGCCATGCTTTTATTATGGGAAGCTTTGTTAGATGCATTTATTATTAGAATGGTTCAAGTCCTGCTGTAAAGATCATGTTTTTCCCAGGACTTTCACTGTGATTTTACTTCACTGCAGGCTGTATGACAAATTAAAAAAAAAAAAAAAAAAAAAAAAAATTAACAAGAGGAGAGGCTCTTGATTCCTTATGCAAGTGATGGATATGAAACTTGACAGAGGACTGAAAATATTCACCCTTCTAAAATGAGGAGGGGGATAGTAGCTTTTGTTTACAGACTGACAGGCAATGGACATTTGGTCTGTGAAAGTTTTTACTGTGGCAAAGATAATAAATTGGAAATGTTGTTATGCTTGAGAATGTTCCAATTTCAGCTGATGCTTGTTTCAAACATGTTCCAGAGGTCCTGTTAATTGAAAGCTGTTGTAGGCTACATTGCTTATGCTTACTGCTGTCTAATAAGTTATTATATTTTTTGGATTAGCTATTAATGTCTTAATGTCCTACTTTTGTAAGATTTCATACACTTTATTTTTGTATAGTTTGAAGATTTAGCTGTTCAGATATGTCTGAAAGTAAATGGTATAATTTTATAATGCATAATGTTATACTAACTCATAATTTTAGATATAAAGGTGAGACTCGACATACTTCAGATAAAAACATTTTTTATGTTAAGCTTTTATAGGGAGAGATGAAATTACTAGAGGTAACAAGGAAGCCTTCTTAGGGCAATAGTAGCTAGTTCAAAAACATGTGTGGGTTTTTTTTTTTTTTTCCTTCCCCAACAGTTGGAGACAACAAATTTACTGCTTGAGTAACAGTGCCTTTTATTCAGCTTGTTTGAAAATACTGATACTGAGCAGGAATTTCGTTTGAGGTACATTCCAAAGAAATACTTCCTGCTGCAGCGAACACAAGCGACTTACCAGTGATGACTAAATAGTTTCAGCTCTTCCATAGGTGTATTCTAGTTGCCTCAGTAACAGGTGCCACTGCCAGGGACCTGTGGTTACAGGCTCACTTCTTGCCAATAGGTACACGCCGTACTGTATGAAAGAATGAATTCACCGACTGCCTAATTTTATTTTTTTCCTTCTAGTAAGGAGCCTTCAAAACCTGTACCTAAATGAAATCAAGTGATACACCTGTTTTCTACCATTTTCTATTTAGGTTCCACTCTACATAACTGATGTTAGTTCTGTCCTCAAGAAGTGGTGGTGATGTTAACAGAAGGATTTACTGTGGCTAGTGAAATGATTACAAAAGGAGGACTAGAAAATGGGCTGGAGACATTGCATGTGCAAGTACCTTAGGAGTTCCTGGTACACTGATGAATTCCTTTAGAGAATAGAAGGAATCCAGAGTTTTACTGTCTAACAAAAAAAAAGAGAAGAGCATAGGGAGGAATCAACGGGTAAGTTTGGAGAACAAAATAGTTGGTGAAATAGAAAATTAGAACAGCGTGATATTGTTCCATTATCCTCTGAATCATCAGATTGAACAGCTATAGCTGCAAAAGTCATCACAAGGTAATGATCTCTTTGAACAAAGACTGTACACTATATACATGAAAGACAAAAGCAGTGATGCAAAGACTTCTGTCAGAGAACCATCTTAATGCTGAGCCTTCAGAGTTGTAGCTAAAAGCTTGATGAAGTACTTGAACATGTACAAAGGGGAAAAAACCACATAAAAATAGGGAACTTACTTTGCCTCCTAAACAGCATGTAGAAGATTACTACCAGAAAAATGTTCAGTTTTGATGTCTGCACTTGAGAAGGCTGTAGCAATAATTGAATTTAAAATAAGATCTTGGGCTGAGTAGTAGATCTGAAAGTATGAGGTTTGAGGAACTCTGTCTCTGTCATTACCAAATAAGATGAAGTGGCATTTTGATACTGCAGAGTAAATATTTACACATGGAAAAAAAATTCTGGTACTGAGGAGTTGGAGGACAGCACTTCTTAATCCTGACAGCAAAGTCAGGCAAGCTCAAATACTGAGAAGCCAAAACAGACAAAGTCAAATTTTCTGTAGTAAGTATAACTAGAAATTGAAATAGAGGAGGCATTGGATTCTTCATTGGCTGTGAGTTTGTGTTGTATTTTTTTTAAAAAGATACTTAATTGTTTTCTGGAAAAGGCATTGTAAAAAAAAAAACTTTGATGAGGTGATTATAGTGATAGATTTTTGGCTTCAAAATGGCAAACCTTTGGAGCACAGATTATTATCAAGATTGAGTTTATCAACAGCTGTCCTGTGACTTTATAGCTGCTACTTAATAGATATTATAGAACTAAAAGCTTAAATTAATATGATCACAAGGAGTGAGAATTGTATGTTGGAGCACAAACTGTAATTTTAAATTCATAGAGTTGTTTTTGAAAATTATTTTCATTATTTTAAGAGACCCCTTGCATATCTTGCCACCTGAATTTGTCCACAACCTAAGTGACTTGCATTGCTTCTACTGTAGCCACTGTAGAAATGCTCATCTTCCAACTGTTAGCATCCTTTTGCAAAGGTTTGTTGAGAGCACTCACTCTAAAGTTAATCCTCACTGGCAAACATCAGTTTTAGTTATATGGCACATGTCAGCATCTTAGAAGTGAGATGATCTGCTTTAAAAGGTCCTCCATTTATCCTCTGTTTGCTTAACTTTGAACTGGCTGGCAGTCAGTGAGTCCAGCCAGCATTCCAACCACTAAGGTTTCTGTAAGACATGTCAGATATTTAAGACAATCATCTAGTGTCATCATCCTCAAATGGCTGAGGACTTCCTAAGGTCTGAAGTCAGAATGGCTGTGATCAAAGATTGTTTGTCGGTTGGTTTGTTTTGTATATTCTTTTTTAAAATGAGTTTTACTTTTTATTATTTTTTTTAGCTCTTACAGGTAAAATCCATGCTCTATTCTTAATTCTCCAGTACTTTTTAAAAACTGCTTTCTTAAGTATTTTGTTAGCGACCTTTGTCAGGACAGAAGCTCCTTTGTGGAAACTGCCTAAAAGGCTTCTCCCTGAAGAGGTTACCGTTTAAGTCTTACACCTGTAGAATGAAGAAGTGTCAAGTATGTGGTTCTAGATATAGAAGAATGGATTCTTCCAAAACTAAACAAACCCAAACCTTTCCATAATTTTTACTAAAGCTATGTGACACTTCATTTCCTAATAGCATAAATAGATGTAGGAAAGGCATTTCTGGTTGTTATGGGAAATGTTTTTTACCAGCTTATGGTGGACTTTGAGATGAAAACAGTCGGTTCTTTTTACCTGCTCAGTGATGGAATTTAAAATTGCTTATTGGCAGTTTCATGCATATCTCAACTTTTTTTTAACCCCCACTTCACTGGTACTTCGGTAGCAAATTACTCTGCATTTTCTGATGAGGAATTTGCTGAAAGAGGGAAGATTCTTCTTCATAGTCAAGGTAATAATATTATAGTTAGAATATTGTTCCTCATTTGGAATCCTGGAAGATGGTGAAGCCAAGGACGCTTGACTTCCATTTTCTTATGATATTTATGGATGCTAGCTTGAGTTAGGCATTAACTTACAACTAACTGAAAGCCTAAAAAGATAAAATTAATGGGAAATTGAAGGTTTCAAGAGTTTGCCCTTTTGATTCCCATTATATGGGAAAACAACATGGGCAGGAGAGAGATGAGTTCTAACTAGCATTTTTCACACCTGAAAGCTTTTAGAGCTTCAGGATAGTGTCACTGCATTTCCAAGATACATTGTTGGAGAGGAATTACTACCTTAATTTTGAAATGTATGAAAAGAAGCCTTTATTTTTTACTTACAAGCAGTAAATTTTTTTGAAGCCAATTAGAGGAATTACTGGCCCTTCTGTTCAGTTGCACTGGCTAAAGTGATGCATTACTATCTGATGTTTGAAACAGTGCTTGCTTACATTGCTGTAGGCATTTTAACCCTGGATGTTATATCTTCACTGAATAATGGTTGAGCCTTCTAAGGCTGTTTGATTCTAAATGCTGGCAAACCTTTGTACTAGTGACTTAAAGACTGATGTTGGTATAACCAATAACCAAAAAAGGGTTTTTTTGGCCAGAAGAGTATGACTGCCTGACAGCGTATAAATGTTTAGGTAAACATTCTTTGAGGCTTCAGTAGCAGATCAACAGTGTCATACACATTTTCAACAGATCATTTTCCAGCCCAGTAGAGATGGGGCTTTTCTGAAACCCCACTTAATCCTCTCTTGCATAAGCAGAATGCACTGATTAATATAAATTATAACAATATTAATGCTTAAACTGTTACTCTCAGTTGCTCTTGCATCTGACTTAAGCAAGATTGCAGAATTTAACAGTCCAGTCTTTTGAAAATAAAATGGATGTGTTACCTTTTTTTCCTCTACAATTTTGAATCTCAAGTTTACCAAATTGTGTGTGTGTTCTTGACTGAAATGAAAGTGGGAGAGTTGGTCTCTGCTTAGGTGTTAAGGAAAGCACATTTCAGCAGCTCATTGCAGAGGATGAAAAACAATTCAGAGAGATTTAATCTGCACCAAAGTCAGAAGTCTAAGGAATGCTCATAATTTGCATTGCTGGAGACACAGGTACATTCAGTCTCAAAGCTTTAAGATCAGTAACTGTTTATCCAAGGAGAAAAAAAAAAACAAACCAAACACTTTTTTCTTTAGGTGTACTCTGCAGGGCATTACTTTCATATTTCTATTCCATTTTTTAACCCAGCATTAAATTTGTTAGTTACAGCAATAACCTATGTGATTGCCAAACCTTGGAGCAGTTTTCAGTGGTGTGTCTTGAAGTCAATTTTGATTTAATATGTGCTAAAGATATCTGAATTAAGACTTTTATCTTTTACATTCCTTTTATTTCAACTCAGTTCTTTGTGATCCCTCTACTTAAAAAAAAAAAAAAAAAACAAACAAACCCAAAACCAGGTACTGATAGTTGATTCATGTTCATGTTTAGAATGCAGGATTTTTTTTTTTTTTTCAAATGAGAATTACTGCTACATAAGTTGTAGATAGCTGCTTTTTAAAGGCTAGATGGGGGTTGGATATTGTTGTAAAAACACTGCTGTACCTCAGTTGAACTTGGTACAGCCTTGACTGGTGCAGTTTGTGTATGAGTGGTAAAGTTAAATTCTCCTTTGTGGGTTTTCTTTTTTTTTAATATCTTGATGCTGCACTATTATTTTTAGACTTGAATTAATTTAAAATTAAGGTCAGTAGAGTCAACTGCAACTGTCAGCCATCAGTCTATTACTGAAATTAATTAAACTATTGAATACTTGTACTAGCTTGTTAGGTGGTAAAATGGGTTCCTGGAAGTCTTCAGGTGGAAGGCAGAGTACTTCTGAAGTGAACCAGGTAACCTGTGTTACCAGCTTTAAAATCCATCTCCCAATAAGACTGAGTCTCCCCAGGGGAATGTAGATGTACTTACTGCTTGGAACTTTGTAGTTAATGATAGTTGGCTATCTAATTCTAATAACTTGCATGTGTGCTATGCTTGCTTGCTTTTCAACAGCAGACAAAAGCTATAGGAGGTCTTGGGGGTTTGTTTAAAATTGCAGTTTAATAACCAAAAAAATCCCAAACTGCCGACAGAAATCTGTCAGGCTGTGAACTGATTAGAAACAACAAAGATCCCAGCTTTTTGTCTAAAATAATTTTTTAATAGTTCTCAATGAAATGACTTGGATAGCATGTGTGTTTTCACATTGCCGTCCTCCAAGCAATAAAAATAATTAAAATAATAACCCTACATTTCAGCAAGGCTATTTGGGAGATGTCTTGCCCTGTTTGTTTTTAAGTTAAATAATGTCGAGTTGTAGTGAGTGTTCAGCATATTATTACCTGACTCTAAAATATTAGCAGAATTTGAATGACTTTCATTATTTTGATTACTTACAGCTTTATAAAAATGTAGATATTTGCATAAACCCTGTCACTGGATCTAGGTTTGTTTCAATGACATAGGAAGAAGAGGACCAAGACAAGTAAATACATGCACAATTTAAATCTTACTTAATGTGCTTTACTGCTCTGGGAAGAGATGTTCTCCATGCAGATTCTGCTCTTCCTCTAGAAGCTCTTAGGTTCTGTTTGTTTTAATTAGCTGAACTAAAGAAAGAAACAAAGCCCTCAGACTGACTAGTTTCTGTCTGTCTAATATATACACACTGGACTTGCTTTTAACCTCATCTACTGCATGCTAATGCTGTACACAAATGCAGTTGGAGTATTTCTTTGATGTTGTACAGCATGATGCATTTCATTCTCCTTTCTAGTTTACCTCCCATTAGCGATATATTGCTTTACAACTGGAAAAAAAAAAAATGAGGTTTTGGGAATTGAGTCTGTTTGCATATAAAAATCTTTTTTTTTTCTTCTTTTTCCTGTGAGTCTTATGAGAAATGTCCTGCTTGGAGAGTCTCAGACAGTATTTTCCTGTGTTTATTCATGTTACTTTGCTTTATTTTATAAGTGGATATTGATTTCTGATGTGTTGTTACACTTAATGTTGAATAAATCTGACTTCCATTTTGAAAAGTGAAACTGTGTTAGTGAAAATGTTATGTAATGTTAATTCACCTTAGACTGTGCCCAGAGTATATAAACTTGATTTTTATTTATTTTTATTTGTTTTTAAAATTGAGATATATTTTCTTTGCTCTGTTTAGCATTTTTGCCAATACTTTGCTTCATGCTATTATTAAAGCGTGACAACAATATTATTGGGAAAGGAAAGGTGGAGATAGTTTTACTTGGCAGCTAGGGTGCTACGGTTAGGCTGGGAAATCCTTAAAGAACCTTTCTGAATTTGTTGTTTCATATTTTGAAGATGTGGGGTTTTGTGTGTGGGGGTTTTTTTTGTGGTTTTGTTTTGGTTTTCTTCTGAAGAAGGTGAAAAGCCTTTCCAAGTGACTTGGAATAATGCTTAGCCTGTGATTTGAGTGAGAGGATTAGTTTGAGAATCTGTGGCTCTACCAAAAAAAAGCCAAAAACCAAAACCAACACTTTACTGTTGCTTACTATTTGTTCCAATTTGTAGCAACTCTTGGAAGGAAGAAGCACTGGGTGTATACATCAAGAAGACCTTTTTAAAAGTGCCTTTTCTTGTAATGAAAAGCCCCACCTATGCAGGGGTGACAAGATTGCAGTGAAATAAATGAGTGAGAATAAAGGTGTGGGCCATGGGAGTCATGTTTAGAAAATCTTACAGTGCAAAATAAATCAATTTTTCCTGGATAAAAATAGGATATTAGTAATTGAATCTGTATATAAATTATTTTCGATTGTAATAGTCTAATACAGGCTTCTCGAGAAGCAATAACTTGGTGTGTGTGACTTTGTCAGTGGTTTCACTTCAATTTGCTCTTAAGTGTTCTTGTTAACTGTTTATCAGTGGGAAAAGCATATAGGCTAGCAAAGCCTAAATCATCTCTGCTTCTTCAGAGAGCTAAATACCTTTCTGTTGTGGGCCTACTACTGAATTCTCTGCAAATTTTGATTGAACTATTTTACAGTAGGGCTTATAAGAAATGCCTTATTTTACTGCAAGACTTGGTACCCAAGCAAGTGGAACCTAGAGCATTCTAATCCCATGGGATATTACTGAGCTTTGGTTAATTAACAACTTCAGCGAGCTGGTAGTCAGTCATTGAAGTCAGGATTGGTTTGTTTTTCTTTTCTAGATGAAGTGCTTTTGATTACTACTGAATCAAAGTCCATTTCCCTCCCTGCCAAATTTAGGCTTTTAAACTGACAGTTTTATCAATTCCACTGGGTGATGGGCATTGTGTGTGAAACTCTGTATCATCTCTCTTGCCCTTGGTGAGATGGGGAATGTGGAACGGGATTAAAATGGGACAGGTAATGTCTTGTAGGGTCCTTCGGGAGTTGAGCTGTTCCTGGGGGTAGGGTGCTCCTGGTTGAGCCAGTTCTGGGTCAGTTTCATAAAGGTCTCCAATACTACCTGTTCTTGTGCCTTGTAAGGGTGTGCTAAATATCCACTGATGTCACTATACAGCGGAAATTATTTCTTTATTCAAGGAATTTATCTGTATTCTTAGTAAAATTTTGTTAAGGTCCCTACTAGCCTAATGCTGCAGTACTTGTCTGCTTCAATCCTCTTTCCCTCCTTCATGTGTACTTAAAATTATCACTTTTCCCCCAGTGTTTCCAAGAGGAATTTCAATGGTGAACTCATTAATCTAAAATATAAATTCTGAAATTATCAATAGAAGTTCTGAAGGCTAGGGTTTGTTTGTATACTATGGGGTCTTTCAGCTAGTGCCTGATAATATTCTGGAAGTAATTTCTGAATCTCATGCTGGATTTTGATTCGTATAGTACTTGCATCTTATAAAGTTACTCATTTTCCAGTTTTTCCTCATTGTACTTACACAGAGGAGGCTTAGCAGCAGGGAGATATTCCAGAAATTCTAAGTCACAATTACAGAATGTGGATGAAGGCATGTGAATACCCGCATGGGTGAAGAAAGAGTCTGGGGACAAGGGCATAGGAGAAAGAGTTGTAGGTGTGTGGTTTTTGTTGTTGCTTTTTTCCTGCCCCCCCCCCCGGTTCCAACCTCCCCAACCCCCTTAATCCTGCTGTCATGAAATATAATCTGTTTTGAAGATGTAAAGATAAAATCATAGAGAGGACTGCGAGTTAAACCACTGCTTTATGGAAACCAAAATCCATTCTGCTTACTGCTCAACCTATAGAATGCATTAATCTTTGTAGAGCAATTTAAAATAAAACAGCTGGAGAAAGAGAAATAAACCAGCAGAAATAACGTTATTTCCAGTGCTGTATCTGATGTTATATGACAGGAATGCTCCAAGATAGATGTCTGTCCTAAATCTCTACAAGAAAAAGACCCAACCACCAAATCCTCTGTTGTTTAAAATGGAGTATGCTATTGCCTAGTTAGAGCATGTAACAGCCTGGACAGCTGTGGTTTACATGGCTAAAGATTCTGCTTAGTTTCTGTCTAGGGTGGAAGAAACAGCAGAGACACAATAAACAAATACTGAGTTTTGCTGAAAGTTCATAAAGTTCATGCATCATCAGTACCCAACAAGCAAGGGGCTTCTGAATATGGACTTCTAGTGAGGCTCATGACACTTTAAATAGTCCTTGCATTCATACGTCTGGGCATCACTGAATTGTCCAGCCAAAGGTGTGATTTAACTTTGTAGTTTCTGCTTTGACAAATGTATTCAGATTTGTAAATACCTCCAAATTTCATATGTAGAAGGGGGGGGGGGGGGAATCCCAAAAACTTCAGTTAGGAAACTTGCAATAGGAAAGAATACCCAGTTTTAAGACAAGATTTATAGTGTAGAATAGCTAAATATAACAATTAGTTGTGTATCAGTGATCTTGACTGATTTTTTTCTTTTGGATAAATGGCTCAACCCTTCACTCCAGCGTCTACCTCAGCATGATGTTTTGTAGTAATCCTGGTTTATTTTTGTCTTGTGTAATGCAGAGAAAAGTGTCTGCATTACAACTAAGTCCTTAAGTGTACCTCTGCAACCTCCATTGTCTGGATAACCAGGCCTGTGATACCTCTGCGCTTTGCTGTTGTCAGTGTATCTCCTCATGTTGCAGGCAAACCTATGGTTTTTGGCAAGTTTAAAGTTTGGGTTTTTCACTGGAATTTTGTTGTTGTGGGTTGTGTTGGTTTTTTTGTTGGTTCCTTTGTCCCACAAAGGGTACAGGGGGGTTTTGTTTTTAGTTCTGTGCACTATAGTTGTAAATTGTAGTAG